>LR812535.1:14743454-14748454 GCA_903798195.1 Danio kyathit
CTCTGACTTCAGCACTGACAGCCGTAGGCAGAGAACGGCCACATATTTGTGTGGATCATTGTGTGTTTGTGTTTGAGGAGACGGCTCATGTGTGTGTATATTTGTGTGTGTGTGTGTGTGCTCTGCAATGCTAGTTTGTAATTTTAAACTGAATAGGAAGAACAAACGCCCACAGGCATAGAAATAGCGTAAGCCCTTGATGACAACACAAAGACTCTGTGATTGAGTGTTTTGTGTGTTGTGTTCATTTGGCAAATGTGCTTGTAAATATGCTGACGTTAAAGAGAGGCAAATAACAGTGATTTTTAATATCCATATTTAAAGAAACCATTAAGTCAAGATGTATTTAATTCATAATATTCACTTGTCTTATTTTGGCACATAATAATAATCCTTATTGTGTGTATTGTGACTCATTAATGCATGTTTGTTTTCATAATCTTTATTTAAAACCTAATATCTTTACCTCTACAATGACTTGGTTACCAACTGGCTGCACTAGCAGTGTCATATATTTGTAAATATAGAATATATTCATTCACATTCACAATATACATACATTGAAGGCAAAATGATTAGCCTTCCTGTGAAATGTAAACTCTTTTTCAATTTTTTTTTGTTTTTTTTTTTAAAGAGAGATGTTTTTCCACACAATTTTAAACCTAATAGTTTTAATAATTAATTTCTAATAACTAATTCCTTTTGTATTTGCCAGGATGACATTATTTTAATGTTTTACTGGTTATTTTGCAAGATACTAGTATTCAGCTTAAAGAAAAAATCCAACCTAGGCTCAGTCTGAAAACGTACCCCATATACATTTCTAGAGAGGGCAAAATTCGTCCCAGGAGCTACATTTTTTGCAGTTTTTGCTTTCACGAATCCACCAGAGGTCGCTGTGTATGCTTTTTCAGATCTCAAATTTCTCTCACGAGTCCTATTTGCGTCTGCTGTTCTTGTGTAATTCCACCAGAGGCCACTGTCGACTGACTGACTGACCGATCGACTGATCCACCCTTCTCCTTCCCCAAACTCAACCGATAGTGTTTTCTAAAGCACCGTTTGATCAACGCGCACCCACTTCCCTAAAGCCAACCGACAAGCCCTCGCCTGATTTTTACCACATGTTTAGATTTTACCACATTCTCACTCTGTTATGTACTTGTTTATTTAGTTTTTTGGCTTTTGTTTTTGTCTAATCTGCTTTCTGTAACCGTTCTTCGCCGAACTCGAACCACATCGTTGTGGTCAACTCCTCACTGCATCTCAAGTCCGCTGACAAGGGGTGTCAAAATTAATCGTTTCTTCGGTGCACCGCGATGCAGACGCGGACAATTCGGTACCGGTTCAGTAATAATCATAACCGGTTATTACGTACTGACGTCATTTATCTCACATGCGCTATGTCGCCGTAGCTTTCTATGGCGAGGGAGGCGAGCCGCGAGCGCGAATATTTACAACGCTCTAACTACGTAAAAACTCTGAAACTGTGCACAATTTCACTGCGTGTGTGTTTGCAGGACAGTGTTTCACTGACACTTACAGCAAAAGCCCCTATTTCACGGCGATTGAGAGAATGAAAGTAATCTCCATTTCTCTCTCTCTCTCACTGTGGCCCATGAGTGCATCTGTGAAGAGCGCCAGCGTGTAAGAGCCAATCACAGCCCTTTCTGTTGAGCGCCTGACCAATCAAAGGGGTGTAAGAAATAACTTGGTAGATAAGACTCAGAAAGCGAGCGGGATATTTTTATTTGTTTATTTGCTATAGTCCATTTCAATGTGGTCATGTCATTGGCCTATGAACATTTCCTGCTTGACGTTAAACTATTTCCTAACTGTAACAAGAGGCAATTCAATCATAACTTGATTTTAAATCAGGCGTCATAACACTATTTATCAATATGTGGACCTTTTTGGATTCTCAGAAGCAATGGAAATTAAAAATGTAAAACAGGAAATACGGTAGGACCATTGTTTTTGTTTACATCCTTCAAAATGGTCTATAAATGCTCGTGTTGTTTAAAGGTAGAGTTTATATATCTGACTGTTTTTATTAAAGGACAAAATTGTATTACAAATAGTATATAAATATATTTATAAATTTTAATACAAGAATTACTGTGCTGTGAAGAAAATATACAACTGTGATGGAAAGAATCGTCAATGCACCGTGATGCACCGAGATATCGAATTGAACCGAATCGATGACATGATAATCGTAACCGAACCGAACCGTGATACCAGTGTAGGTTCACACCTCTACCGCTGACGTACGCGGCGAGCTAACTGGACAAGCTGGTAATAGCTGAAAAGCCGTCCACACTGAGGTAAGCAGTCAGCTGGTGAGTGCGAAAAAGAACGGCGTCATACCGCCCCGTAGCGTTCAAAATGCAGCCATGCATTCATCTGGATACATAAACCGCGATCTCCAGAAATTTATATAGGGCTACATTTTCAGAATGAGCCTATGTTGTAAATATTAATAAAGTTTATATTTATTTAAAGTTTATATTATTTATTTCTTATAATTAAGTAACTACTGTAAACAATAATATTGACCATAAAAATTAAAACATAAAGCCAAAAATAAATTTCCAGCTAAACTAAAAGAAAAAAAGACGTTTTCTGGAAGAAAAAATATTGTAGCAAATACTGTGACAATATTTGAAAAAGTATACAAATTTCACAGGTGTTTTTGAGCTTTTGTCTTTAACAAAAAAAACATTGAAAAATAAATCAAATAATAAATAAAGATTTTCTTCATTTACCAGTTGGTTCAAGGGGCCGTTCTCATATATATCATGTCACATATGTGTTTTGCATGTTCATTCATTCATTCATTTTCTTTTTGGCTTAGTCCCTTTATTAATCCAGGGTCGCCACAGCGGAATGAACCGCCAACTTATCCAGCACATTTTTTTTTTTTACGCAGCGGATGCCCTTTCAGCCGCAACCCATCTCTGGGAAACATCCACAGACACTCACACACTACGAACAGTTTAGCCAACCCAATTCACCTGTACCGCATGTCTTTGGACTGTGGGGGAAATCGGAGCACCTGGAGGAAAACCCACACGAACGCAGGGAGAAAATGTAAACTCCACACAGAAACACCAACTGACCCAGCCGAGGTTCGAACCAGCGACCTTCTTGCTGTGAGGTGACAGCACTACCTACTGCGCCACTGCGTCGCCTGTTTTGCATGTTCAAGTTTGTTATTTCAAATAGAGGATGTGCATGCAAATAGGGAGCGAAAAACTTTGAAAGCTCAAAAATGTGCAAAATTCAACATGTAAACGTCAACAACACGCATTAACATGCTGTTTACGTGTTGAAATTGTATGGCTTTTCATATTTATTTCCAGGTGTGCCCTTTTTTAAAGTGAACTTTTCAGAATGCCACAGAGCACCATGAGACATGTGACAAAAACCAATCAGCTTCACACTTTTATGTATAGACATACAAATTGCAGTAATAACGGTAGACTAATTACCTCAGGATGCAGTGGCACAGCAGGTAGTGCTGTCGCCCCACAGCAAGAAGGTCGCTGGTTCGAGCCTCGGCTGGGTCAGTTGGCGTTTCTGTGTGGAGTTTGCATGCTCTCCCTGCATTCGCGAGGGTTTCCTCCGGGTGCTCCGGTTTCCCCCACAGTCCAAGGACATGCGGTACAGGTGAATTGGGTAGGCTAAATTGTCCGTAGTGTATGAGTGTGAATGAGTGTGTATGGATGTTTCCCAGAGATGGGTTGCAGCTGGAAGGGCATCCGCTGCGTAAAAACATGTGCTGCATAAGTTGGCGGTTTATTCCGCTGTGGTGACCTCGGATTAATAAAGGGACTAAGCCGAAAAGAAAATGAATAAATGAATGGATAATTACCTCAGACCAGCAACCAAGATGGCACGGTGGCTCAGTGGTTAGAACTGTCGCCTTACAGCAAGAAGGTCGCTGGTTTGAGTCCTGGCTGGACCAGCTGGCATTTCTGTGTGGAGTTTGCATGTTCTCCCTGCTGTCATGGGTTTCCTCCGGGTGCTCCGGTTTCCCCCACAGTCCAAAGACATGCGCTATAGGTGAATTGGGTAAACTAAATTGGCCATAGTGTATGTGTGTGAATGAGTGTGTATGGGTGTTTCCCAGTACTGGATTGTGGCTGGAAGGGCATCCCCTGCATAAAATTTATGCTAAAATAGTTGGCGGTTTATTTTGCTGTGGCAACCCCTGATAAATGAGGAACTAAGCCAAAGGAAAATAAATGAATGAATGAAATGCAAAGCACCCAAACACTGTGGAGCATTTTTCTATTAATAAAAATTGTTCTATTGTTTGGCCAGATATAAACAACACTAACGTTGAGTTAATTATTTCAATTCAATGTAAATTATATTTTAAACATTGGGTTACAACAACTCAACATTTTTTAGAGTGTATGTAATATTTTTTGTCTATATATATTCTTCTGTTTATGTCTTTAAATGTACTGAATGTTGCTTCTTTTAATAATAACCAATCATATCATCTCTATCATCTTGTAATCCAGTCAAATCTTGTTAAGTCATCTGATTCACATTATGGGATTTAATATGAGCTTAATAGTCAAGAATACCATTACATGCTTCCTTATTTGTAAAAGAAATCTAATTACCTCTCCAGTTTTGATGTGAAATAATGTCTCTGTGTGTAACATAATTCTGTATTTAAATAGTTAACATCCACACTCTGTTGCTGACTGTAGATTTATGTAGAAATCCCATTAGAAAATCACCATAGCAACTGTGCATATTAATTATAATTGCAGCTTTCTTTCCATCGGTGAAGGAAATGTGTCTCCTGGTTGCTCTGTATGGGTTGGTTATTTACTAGACTATATAAAGTCTTCTCCAGCAGAGTATGTTGCAGTGTTGTCGGTCAGGGTCAGAAACCTTCAGCGGATGAGACGGTTTGTGGTAAAGAAGCATCAGTTTGAGTGGCTGAGTCTCAGTGTGGGTTGTGTGTTAAGCCGTGT
>LR812535.1:14753454-14795954 GCA_903798195.1 Danio kyathit
ATGTTTATATGAGCATTCCAAAGTTACTTACAAAGTTGGCTCAGTGGTTAACACTGTCGCATCACAGCAAAAAGGGCCAGTTGGCATTTCTGTGTGGAGTTTGCATGTTCTCTCCGTGTTCACGTGGGTTTCCTCCGTGTGCTCCGGTTTCCCCAACAGTCCAAAGACATGCGCTTTAGGTGAATTGAATTGGATGTGTTTGAATGAGAGAGTATATGGGTGTTTCCCAGCACTGGGTTGCAACTAGAAGGGCATCCGCTGTGTATAACATATGCATGAATAGTCTGATAAAAGATACTCTGATGCTCTGGTTGGAATTCTTAGTGCAGAAGAGTATTCTTAACGGCTTATACTGGCCACAATGCATTCTGTGTTGAATGTGAATTTTATTAGAACTACAGACACGGGTAAAAAGTGTTAACAAACTACAAACATGGCTGACACACAAGATTGACAGTTAGGTGGAGAGGCTTTTGGTAAAGATGCTTGAATGATTCTGAATTAATATCCTGACCTACTGGAATATATTTATTTCATACTCAGGAGATCTCTCTGCATAAAAGACTTGCAAATGGCAGATTAAAATTCTGCTGTTTTTTTAATATGATAGGAAATAATATATAATAGGAAATAAAACCCAGCAGACATTATAAGACGTATTATTAGGTTAGATTTAGGTCACCAGCATCTAAGGACAATGTTATTTTGACGTGCAATAATGACATGAAATGACGTTGATATTTTGTTGACTTTAGGTTGTGTTGGAAAGTGACCAAAATCCATCGTTGAACCAACATCTTAAACCAACGTCATATTGACGTCAAATACTGACATTTATTCGTCAAGTATGGCAACCAAAATCCAACGTCTGATAGACGTTATAGTGGTAATGTCCACACAACGTCAAGCTGTAACATCATTAGGCATTCATATTTTGTTGTTTTTAGGTTGCATTGGAAAGTGACCAAAATGCAACATCTATCCGACATTGGACATTGACGACGGCCTGACGTTGGGTTCTGACTTCAATCCGTTTTTCATTTCCAAACAAAATGCAACATTCCATGACGTTAGGGTACAACGTCAACCTGACGTCATGTTGACATCCTGTGCCTGCTGGGAAGTATAGATCCAGTTTGTTTGAAGTTATGTAAAAAATTATGTTTTTTATTATCTATTCTTCATCTACATAAAAGGGGTGGTGCAGAGTGTTTTTAAGGGTTGGTTGTGTTTATGGGGTGCAAATTAATGTGTGCTTATGCTTCATTTATAAAAAAAAATCATTTTATTTTTTTACATATTCACTCAATTCATTTTCTACCGCTTTTCCGGGACCGGGTCGCGGGGGCAGCAGTCCTAGGAGAGAACCCCAGACTTCCCTCTCCCCAGACACTTCCGCCAGCTCCTCCGGGGGGATCCGGAGGCGTTCCCAGGCCAGCCGAGAGACATAGTTTCTCCAACATGTCCTGTGTCTTCCCCGAGGCCTCCTCCCGGTGGGACATGCCTGGATCACCTCCCTAGGTAGGCGTCCAGGAGGCATCCAAAACAGATGCCCGAGCCACCTCAGCTGACTTCTCTTGATGTGGAGGAGCAGCGGCTCTACTTGGTGAGGGAGCTCCTCACCCTATCCATAAGGGTGCCCTGTCCTGCCACCCTGCGAAGGAAACTCATTTTGACTGCTTGTATTTGAGATCTTGTCTTTTCGGTCATGACCCAAAGCTCATGACCATAGGTGAGAGTAGATTGACCGGTAAATCGAGAGCTTTGCCTTTCGGCTCAGCTCCTTTTTTACCACAACGGACCAGTACATCGACCACATTTTTTTTTTTCCACCGCTGTCGCCACTCGCTTGCATGGTTCGGGATCTGTAGAGCTGCGCATCGATGGATTTGCTCTACAGTGTTTGGACTCTCAGTAGTGAATATTAACCCACACTGACCTGAGCTAAACTAAACTGAATTGAACTTAAACTCTGAAAACTGAACTGACACTGTTTCAATTCACTATAATCTTCTATGTGAAGCTGCTTTGACACAGTCTACATTGTATAAGCGCTATACAAATAAAGATGAATTGAATTACTGCTGCCGCTGCACCAATCCGCCTGTCAATCTCACGTTCCATCCTTCCCTCACTCGTGAACAAAACCCTAAGATACTTGAACTCCTCCACCTGGGGTAAGGACTTTCCTCTAACCTGGAGATGGCAAACCACCTTTTTCCGGTGGAGCACCATGGCCTCGGACTTGGAGGTGCTGATTCTCATCCCAGCTGCGTCACACTCGGCAGCAAACCGCCCCAGTGCACTCCTACTCTGTTCATACAGAGACGAGACGACCCTTTACCTTAACTTTTTTCTGCTACGCAGCTAACATGAAAATGAATATAATATTTCCTGGTTCCTCCGAAGGCCCGCCCTCTAATGTCTTGTGATTTGCAGATTGGTTCCACGTCACCAGGAAATGTCATGTGTCTTTGTAAAACTCAGTAGAGAACCAGCAACCTTCTTGCTATGAGGCAACCATGCTAGCTACTTTGCCACCATGTCGTGACTAACCATGCGGTTAGACTGTTGACATATAACACTCAGGCGTTCACCGTGACTCGGGTTCGATTTCCGGTATGTGGTGCTTTTCCAATCCTTCCCCTCTATCTCTGCTTTCTTGTCTTCACTCTACTGTCCTGTACAATAAAGGTTAAAAACCCCTTAAAAAATGCATGTAATTTTAGAACACTGGGACGCAGTGTCAAACAGCTACAGTAGGGTTTTCGGTGATAAAACATCTTGTTTGAGATTATCTGTGTGTGGCTTAATTGATGCAATTTTTCATCATGGACAATCTCTTCTCTTCCTGTCCATGAGGAACGCATTGCAAAGTGACCAGAAAGCACTTCAGAAAGAGGCTGATCTATAAACTGAAGACCTCTTTTCTCGGTTTATCTAATTATCTTTAAATTGACTTCAGCTTAATTTACTGCCCTGACACCAAGCATGACCCCATCGAGGCTCAGTGGGACACCCGGTTCAACCAAATGCAAAACCATGAAGGAATTTAACCTCAAAAAACTTGGTCTGTTGTTTATTTGGACTCTGGTAGAGGGATATGTCTGAGATTTAAGGGACTTTCTATTGATACTTCTAATATAAATGAAAATTATGACTAATTTTGCACTCTTTCTGGATATTTTAGCTCTGTTAATTGTCATTTTATCTTTCAAAATTTGAAAAACAACATTATTGGTCATCCTGTGAAATGTTTAATTCTTATTCAAATATTTTCCAAGTGTTGTTTAAAGGAGAAAAGATTTTTTCAACACATTTTAAACACGATATTTATAATAACTGACTTTTAATAATTAATTTCTTTTTTCTTTATGACACTACACAATATTTACTAGTTATTTTGCAAGATACTGTCATCCAGCTTAAAGTATGTTAATTAGTCAAAAATCTATTGCAATTTATTCATTACAAACTAAAATAAATAAGACTTTCTCTAGAAGAAAAAATATAATTCTAAATACTGTGGACAATTTCCTTGCTCTGTTAAACATCACTAGGTAAATATCTAAAAAATAATAAATATTTCACAGGAGGTAATCATTTTGTACTACTGCTACTAAAGATTTTTTTTTATTTTTTGCCTTTTTCATCACTGATAACTTGGGTTACACATTGATATGGGGAAAGTATGTTTACTAAGTGTGACTTTAGCCTCAATAAGCTCCTAATTTGCTTGTTTTTTGGATTTGGTAGATCTGAAATGGCAGATTTTAGGTGGGATATATTTAAGGGATGCATAATATGGTAATGCAGAATAAACCATTAATATGTGTCTTTTGAGTACTAATAAACAGCCAATTTGCAAGCTAATAAGCAACTAGTTAACAGTGAATTGGTCACCATGCCATGACTTGTTACCATGACTCAATATTGATTTAATAACCAAGCGAATGATCCATCAGACTAATTCAAACATAATATTTTTTATAGTTTGTGACTGAATAATTCCATAAAGGAACCAATTCATTAAAGCCAATAGTTTTTTTTAATCTGAATAAACGGATTTAATAATTTTAAAAGAATCATATGTGAATCCTATGGCTCTATTATTTAAAATTATCAGGATGAATGTATAATGTGCTTCCAAAAATACAATCAGAGGCAAGTTTTACAAATATTGTGCCATGGTTTATAGTCCAAATGTACTACAAAAGCAGATCATGAACAATAATAGCAAATAAATTAACTAATCATTTAACAAATAAGTCAATACATAGAAATTTGATGAGGAAAATAATAACAATAAAATAATAATACAAATAAATAAATAAATAATAAAATAAAATTATGTAAATAAAATTAATACAATAAATAAATAAATAAATAAATAAATAAATAAATAAATAAATAAATAAATAAATAAAATATATGGAGGTAAAGAAAAAATGCTTTTGCTGAAAGGCTTTGGATTTGGTTGGCAAAGGATTTTTAGGAACCGATATTGCCATTACTTTAAATTAAGACTGTTATTAATTGTGAAAATGTTATTAGTGAAACCACATATACCACACCTATTACTGATTGTATTACTGTCGAGTGTGCATTGCGTATTGTGCACTGCTCTCATACACTGCGCTAGTGCACCCTCAATGTGCAGCCAGCTGGAATTTATTACAGGACGATAAAAGCAGAACTCTATGACTAGCTCCATTTCCTGTGTCAGATCCCTGCGCTGCTGCGAGCTCTAATTTCCTATTCATCCCTCCTCTGAGGGGTGCAGGGCCAAAAAGAGCTGCTGGCCAAGCGTGGATTTATGGCAGTTTTCTGGCAATAAGATGCAGGTAGATAGCGTGCTGTGGAAAGGAAACCTAAGCGATTGTAATCTCCGTTTTCCCCTCTTTCTCACTTCTTATTTTGATTTTGTAAACAAACAAACAATCAACAAACAATCATCATCCCCAAGAAGGAATTCATTATAAGTAATATTAAATAATCCATTACTTTACTTTTTCAGTGGATAAGTACAGTAATTATACCCCACACTGGCCTCAAGTTGTCTTTTGTATGAGAGCGGAAAAATTACCTGATGCAACAAAAACATGTGCAACCTGTCCCATCTCATTACAAGATCTTTGGGGTTTTTAATCTTGTCTAGCGTATATAAATGACACACAATTTCTCTTGGCAGGTCGCACGCTCAGCCATCACTAGTATGGATCTACATGTCAAGACTTTAAATGAGGCATGTGCCGTGTCCTCATGCATACATTAGCATTATCTGAATGCCAACCATTTTTCATTGATGGCGTAATTGGAAAATATCTGGTGCACCAGAAAACATCAGAAAGCTGGTTGAATTTTAATGCTTAAGTTGCGATTTAGCCTATATTGGCGTAAAGAGAAAACTGGTTACAACTTATACACAACAAAATATTTTTGTTCACCAAACACTGTAATCATTTACTCACCCTTCACTTGTTCCAAACCTGAGATCCTTTATTCTGTTGAACATACAAAAAAGCTGGAAACCATTGACTTACCATCGTTTTTTTTTTCTACTATGAAAGTCAGTGGTTACAGGTTTTCATCTTGCTTCACAATATCTTATTTAGTGTTTAACAAATTTAAAAAAATCATAAAGGTCTGGAACCACTTGAGGGCGATTAAACAGTGTGTAATTTTTATTTTTGGGTGAACTGTTTCTTTAATAAATGCACAAAAAATTTGTTACACTGCAGAGCCTTTTAAAAACTAACAACTACTTACAAACATCTAGCAAGTAATATCAAAGGCTACGTCTACACTAATCTAGATAAATTTAAAATCCTCAGATGTCCACACTATTGTTTTCCTTTCTTTCCGTCATCAGCGACTTAAGTTGCTTTTGTCTGCGTCAGATCCGTCTGCATTTATTTACTTTCTTTTTCTTCACGACAAAATGTCGCAACTGTTTTGCAGTGTTTTCAAATGTATCCATTCTTGGCCATGTTTTCAAAAAGATACATTTTTGTTTCCTAAAAATGCTGTCTCAGGCCATGTCCACACTTATACGTTTTAGTTTAAAAACGTATATTTTATTCACCCACACTAAGTCAGCATTTTTAGGAAATTAAAACATATCTTTTTGACAGCGCAGCCCAAAGTGGCATTTTCATGTTGCAGTGTGAACTCGAAAATGATGATGTATTTTAATCATGTAACACAGTCATGTGACCAATTCAGCTAACATGGACCACATTCAGTCATTTTAGTGTGGATGACAGAAATAATTGAAAATGATAGTGTGGACATGGAGTGTTTTTTTTTTTATTTTTATGAGAGCGCCATTTTCAAATTTATCCAGATTAGTGTATACGAAGCCTCAGTGTGGACAGAAAGCCACAACGGAGAGAAAAATATGCATTTTTAAGCAAAAATGTATTAGTGTGGACATGGCCTAAAGGCTGATTTAAATTTCTGCGTCAATATAAATGCGTATGGTATGGTGCATGCGTATGGTCCGGCGCAGCCTTCATGGTTGTTACTAGATTGGATACAGTTGCGGCCAAAAGTTAACAAGAATTATTTATATTATTTATAAAATTTCCCATTAATTGTATTTTATTAACGTCTACCCCCACAGTCACAGTAACATAAAAACAGTAGTTGTACCGAGTATTATTTATACTATCTATTAAATTACCCAATAAATTGTATTTTTAACACCTACCCCCACCCCAACCCTAAACCCAACCGTCACAGTAATGTAAAAATATTAATAATTGTTATACAGTGTCATAAAAATACTGCTATATTGATGTGCATATTGCATTTCCAGCCAGCCGCGTATCCGATCTAGACTTTACCAGCCTTCACGCTGTGGCTGACGCCGTCGCTGATGCGCATGTAACTACACATCGCAACGATGTGTAGCACAAGCTCTGTGATTTGTCAGCTTGGTAGCTGTGACGAGTGTGGGCGGTGCTGAGAGCTGCGAGTCTGATGGAGCGATTGTTTACAAGTGTCGAGTCCCATAAAGGAGCTCCAGATGGTTTTGTGTTTACCTTCAAGTTTAAAGTTGTTGCACGTCCGCTGGTTCCCGCCTCTGAATAAGCTAGTTTTAGCCACTTGTACATTAAGGTAGCGTTCAGAAAAAACAAAACACCCGTGAAGAAACTCGACACAGAGGAACTTAAAAACCTGCCAGCTAGCGTTTTAGAAGTGCAACATTATTGTAATGTGTTACCTTATTTTCTATTTTAAAAACATAAAAAAAAAAAACAGCACAACTCAAATGACTTTCAGCAAAATGAGTTTTGTCATCAAGAAGCAAATGATTTTAGCAACACCTACCATAGTAATGAGCCAAGAAAGTGACATCACTGCTAAATAATGAGCTCAAGGCTCATATGGAAGTGACTAAAGATTTAAGGCTTTAGTATGCAGGATGTCTAAGTGGAGCTAAATCACTCACTTTGAATGGTCAGGCATTAGTAAGCCGGCTACATCAAGTCTGAGTTTTTCTTTCTTTGTGATTGTGCACTTTCCCATGCGGGCTTATAGGGAGATTTGTGGAAATGGCTTTCAGTTGTGAGCGTTTATGCGCACTCTGAGCTCTCCGCGGACCTCCATGTCAGCAGTCAGATCCAGACAGGTTTGGATCGACAGTAAAAGCGAGGTGATTTTCTTTAAACCGCAATCCTCTTTGCTAGTGCTGCTGGGTTTGTGTAGGCAAACCAGAGGTCAAACCACACTCAAGAATTGTGCTGCAGGATAAAATTATTCACAAACCTCCTTCAGCAAACACCCACTCAGACGGTGAAGATGCACATTACTGCAATAAATGACTTGTTAATAAGGTCCTGGATGCTTGTTAAAGCTGTTGTAAGCAGTGTGTTTTTTCCATGTGTGTGCAGCACTCATTCAACAAAATGCGGTTTCTCAAAAAAATGCTGAATGATTGACAGGCCGAGACACACCTCTAAGATGTATGATTATATCACTTAAGTATAGTCATTTATATTGCTTAGATTGTGTTTTTTTATTACTTAACATGCTAATTATGAGCATTATTATGATGATTAGCATCTTATATTACCAAGCAAACAGTTGCGCTAACTTTACTCATTATTTTGCATGATCGTGGGCTGCTATTTTGCATGGCCATGAAAAAAACCCCACTATAGTAGAACTTTATAGTAAATACTATAGTGTTTATAAACCATATGTTTTAAAGTATTTTAATTAATCAGTTCTGTAATTCTAGAGCTGCTTTGGTAAAAAAATTTAAACAAATTACTATAGGTGGGCATAGATTAATTTTTTTAATCTAGATTAATCTAGATTAATCTCGAAATTAATCTAGATTATTCTAGATTAAAATGGCTCATTTGAATTCTGCCAAAAACATTCAGAATATGTGTGTTACCCAAATAATAGGTCTTTGAGAACATGTTTCTCAAGCCAGGTGACACATTAGACCAGGGGCTCATCTCCTGTTTCCAAAATGCATCACAAACTGCTTGAGAAACTGTTCTACTATGATAATTGGTGATGAAAATAAATGATGTTCAATAAGATGTCCTTGTGTTTACTAACTGTTTATTCAGTTAAACATCAATGTTGAACTGTAGACCTACATAAGCTCCAAACTGCGATTTCTGATTACCTTAATCTGAAAAAAGTCTTAACTGAACTAAACAGAAAAGGAATCAAGAAGTTTGCAGATATTAGTGGCATTATTGAAGTAAACACCACGGTCTTTAGGACCTTTCGCCATATTTTCCGACAACATCCACACGCGGCTGTCACTAAAGGACCGCACACACACATACACAAACACACACACATCGCGAAATGCGGATGTTTTTTTTCTTACCATTTGGCGTGCGTTATTAAATTCCATAACTCTCTCACCAGTCCTTACTCCGTATTTGCGTCTAATATCCTAGTTTGTCACGAAGGAATGAATGAAATGTTCGTGAGTTAAAGTGAAACTGCTCAACTGCAGTTAGAGTCAGGCATCCTGCTGATTTGATTCAGAAGGGCAGATGGCTCACCGGTCAGGTATACATCCGCGCTAATATATCAAGGTGAAAATCACCATAGTTTGCGTAAAATTGAACCCAGCTCCCAACCCAACTTTGAGAATAGATTAACGGCAATATTTTTTTAATCGCGCGATAAGAGTCTCGCGTTAACGCAGCACGTTAACGCCGATAACGGCCCAGCACTACAAATTACCCATGTTCAAAAAATTTATTTTAATGTTCAATCGACTTAAATTTATAAAAACAATTAGCTTAACCTAATTGATTTGTGTTGGGACATCATGAAGAATTGAAATCCAGCTTTTTTTTACAGTGCAATACCGTTTTCTACAACTACAATATATTACACTACAATAAAGTTTACTGTTGTAAAAAAGCAAGTATACTACATAATTTATTATAGTTCACTGTAGTTAATACTACAGTATGCTGTTGCATTCATTAACAAAGAGTTGGAAATACTATACAGTATAATAAACTTTACTCTAGTTATTTGTTATTTAATAATTTTTTCATGTTAGCAGTTTGTCAGTTCATATAGTGTGAAGTATTTTTACAATTCTTTTTTTTTTCAGCCCAAAAAAATTAATAATTAATGTTAATATGTCTACCCTTAATTAGCTCTTGATGATACTTTTAAACTGTGATTAAAAATGTATTGTAAGTATGGTTTAAAAGCGAAAAAAAACGCTTTTACATTTATATAGCGCTTTTCTGGACACTCATAGCGCTTTACACATTGTGTGGAATCTCCTTATCCACCACTAAAATGCAAACAAACTCACAGCATGAGTTCAGCACGTAGTTCATTTTGCCAAAACAAAAATCTACTGTATATATTTAAGCTTTCTGTTACAAAAATAAATGTATTTGACTGCAAATGATATTAAAAAAATAGCTAAACGAGTATAAATGTAGACAATAATGTTAAAATTGTATAAATGCTGTATCATCAGGAATCAAGGAAAGGAAATGAAATAAGTGGTATCATTTTAATTGCATTACTGCAACTGAACATTACAGTATTATGCAGTAATACTACATTACTAAATTCAAATGTGAGCAATTCAAGCATTATAGATGTGACATTTGCAGTAAAAAACTCATTAAATTCACATAGAAAGCCCATGTTAACATTATATTGAAACATCTGTTTATATTTTTCAAAACAATTAACCACAGAGTTCTGGGATCAGAAAAATATCTATCTGTAAACATTTTTTATGTTTTTATTAGCAAGTTTGCAGTATATAGCATACTTTGTATAAATTCAGTAAATTTAACTGCACAACCCCCAAAAGATAATGCTAATCAAAAGCATAAGAGTTGGCTCACTATAGAACAAAAATGATTTTATTTTACTTTACTTTTATCTTTTTTACTTTTGAAAAGCTTCGTTATGAATGTGACATATGTGAAATGCACTTGTGTGACTTTGGTAAATCAAATATAATTGTTTAAAAACATTGACATTTTTAAGTATTTTTACAGTAATTTAAAATACAAGCCTACACAAAAAAATTAAAAATAAAAAACTTAGAAAGGACTTTACTATTTTGGTAATTGTTTTAAATAGTTTTTTCATGGCAAGGTTGACAATTGCATGTACTTGCTCATATATTTTTAAATGATTTCACTGCTTGTTGTATGTAAACTGTAAAATGTAAAACATGTAAAAATGCACATCAAGTACAAAAGAGTAAAAAAAAAATTCAAAATTTGTTTTCCGAAATAATAAGACAAAATGAAACATTTTACAACAAGTTTATTTTTTTTCATAAAACAAGCTAAATAATCTACCAATGGGGTAAGGGAATTCCATTTCATTTCAATGGATTCCATTCCATTCAAAATTGCTTTATTGGTATGACAAATGTTACAAATGTATAGCCAAAGTAGTAGTAGTAATAAAATTAAATAAATAAACAAATAAATAAATAAAGAAAGAAAATAATAAATAAACAAGTAAAAATAAATAAAAATTAATAAAAAAAAAAAAAAAAAATGAATAAATAAAAAATAAAAATTTATAAAATAAAAATTCATAATAATTAAATACAAAATACAAATAAAAAATAAAAATAAAAATAAATTTATGGATAAAACAGTAATAATAAAAATATAAAATTTGTCTTCTCTCTCTTTTTGTGACAGGCATTAATGTATTGTGCCGCTAGAAGGATATATCTGTTTTTTCCCCTAGTTAATATTGAAGTTGTGTTTTATTGTCTAACTCAGTGAATTGAGGGTAAATGCTCTGGAGTTTGGGGTAGAATGTTTCTCTCATGTGCTAATAGTCTCTCTCTTTCTCTCTCTCACTTCACTCACTCTCTCTATCCATGCATGTGGCTCTGTCTATAGTCTCTGTGATGCCCTGAGGTGATGACTGTTAGGGTTTCCTCATGCAGTGTGTCTGTGTTTGCCCATCCGGAGACCTCTGGACGCGTCTAGACTGATTTTTGGCAGTGGAGGTGATTTGCTGTGGGTTCAGAGGGCTGTTATTTCACTCTTGTGCAAAACTGACTGTGGAGCAGAGCCGATTCTGAGCCAGTTACAGAGATCAGAGTGGAAATATGTTGTTATTTATTGCCACATGCCTCTGTAAATTTAGTTAACATTTTGAGATGGACCGTAATATTTCCTCAGCATAGCGATGTTTTGAGCAGATGTCAGGCAATAATTCAGTTTACTGACGTGTTGTTTTTTTGTTTTTGTTTTTTTGGGCTCGTGGCTTGAGGCTGTTGGGGATTATTAAAGGATATAAAAGTCTTGACATGTCCTTCATCCTCCTGCTTTAATACTGCCTTCAACTGGGAAAAAAGCAAAAGGTTTTTATTTTACTTTAGCTTATTTTAATCAACTTAATCATGTTTTAGTATATATTTTTTAATTATACAAACTATAGCTTGATGTTTAAAGTCGAGATGAACTTAAAACAAAGTTAAAAATTACTTGTAAAGTCAATATATATTTTATTTATCAAATTTATACCATAAATAAATTACATTATGATGATAAATGAGCCCCAGATATGCATATTAGTTAATGATGACACTAAAGACTGGGGTAATAATTCTTAATATTAATCACATGAATTAATGTCTTTTTTTCCCAATACATTCTTGTCCACTGTTCGCTGTTCTCATTTAGTTTGTCATGGGGGCCAGTTCATAAAGAGCATCCCAAATGAGGGGGCGGAGAGATATGACTGGCAATATGAGTGATGACACAAAAGCATATAAGAGTCCATATGCTGTATTTTTGCTCCTTAAGACACCCACATTGTATTTTTCTACATTGAAATGTTAATATATTGTATTTTGAAACAACATAATATCAGTGCATTGCACAATGTGGCTTTTTTTAAACAAACATTTAAATGTTGTATTTCAAAGCACAACAAAAGCAGTGTATTGCTTAAGTAGGCTTTTTCTACATTCAGACACATTCATATGTTATGTTTTGAACTGCATAACAATTATGGATGCAACAATTAAAGATTTTGGTTGTACAATTATAGCCTGAAGAATAATCATGGTTTCACGGTTATCACGTCTAATGTAAATTTAAGCTTTATATTAGGTAAGTATTTAAATGAATTGTTGTTTTCATCTGCATTCATACATACATAATCATTTTAATAATTTGTAATAATAGTAAAGCATATCTTTTGTTTACATTGCACTGAAAGCCACGCACAACTATCACCACTACAGCATGAGATGTTTTCTGAGTGCGTCTTGAAGGCGCGAGCGCATCGCTCTGCTTGCGCACGCATATTGGCATATATTCTTACATTGGAAATAACGAACTTGCACAGGGAAAAGACGCGATAAGTGAACGGCCTGCTGCTATAGTTAATCCAGTGTGTGTGCGTATTAGCCTCGGTGTACAAGCTCTGAACTTTAAACTAGCGCACAGGTGGCATAACTTTGTTTAGTTGCAGCAGTTTTGTTTCGTGCAATAGAAACGCAGCATTGAGAAGCCTTTACGATTAAGTGTCCAAATGTTTTCGGCTGCTCGTGCCACTCGCTTAATGTCAGGTGACTCACGCTCTGCGCAGCCTTCTACTGCAGCTTGTGCTGTATTGAACAGACGCACGTCATTTCATAACTATAGCGGCCATTTTTCGACTGAACTAAATTTATTTTGATGTCTTGGTCACATTTGGAGGGCCGGAACAAACCTGGCCCGCGGGTCGCCAATTGAATAGCCCTGTCATAAGGCAACTGGGCGACGGTGAGCCCGGGTGTGAGGTCCCTTTCATCGCTGCTTGCAGCTTTAATTTTACAATACATTCTTAGGCAAATCAAGTTACAATACTTTTTCCTGAATTTTGCTTTCATATTACTGGAATGTTGAAAGTGTCAACATGAATCATAAAGCCGATGGAAGAGTTTTATTCTTTTTAAACTATTTTATACTTTTTATCCTCAATAATTTTATAACAAATCAACAACATAAAAAATATATGGCAAAAACACTCAACTTGAAATGAAGCCAGTTCAGCTTTTGATAAACAGCGCACATGTAAGAATTACAGATATATCTTTTTCTGTTTTTGTTTTGATGCCAGATCCAGATTTGATTTGTGTAAAAGCAGCATGCTCGATTTGAACTGAGAATCATGTTGATTTTATGACTCTCTTGGTTGAATCAAAATTAAGGAACACAGATGTGCTCTATTACAGCTTGGATGGGTGACATTGCATCAGTAATAAGCATAAAAATTGCTCAGATTTATTTCTTAATGAGAAGTTTGCCTGTTATTTTTTATATTAGCACATTTCAAACAGCTGAGCATTAAACACTGGATTTAACATTTTAGGAGATTTTAAAACGCATTAGGATCCCATCAAATTCAGGTATGCAGAAGAGCATCTCTGAATGCACAACACGTCCAACCTTGAGGCAGACGGGCTACAGCAGCAGAAGACCACACCGGGTGCCACTCCTGTCAGCTAAGAACAGGAAACTGAGACTACAATTCACACAGACTCACCAAAATTGGAGGATAGAGGATTGGAAAAATGTTTCCTGGTCTGATGAGTCTTGATTTCGGCTGCGACATTCGGATGGTAGGGTCAGAATTTGTTGTCATCACCATGAAAGCATGGATCTATCCTGACTTGTATCAACGATTCAGGCTGGTGGTGGTGGTGGTGTAATATTGTGGGGGATATTTTCTTTGGGCCCATTAGTACCAATTGAGCATTGTGTCAACGCCACAGCCTACCTGAGTATTGTAGCTGACCATGTCCATCCCTTTATGACCACAGTGCACCCATCTTTTGATGGCTACTTCCAGCAGAATAAAGCCCCATGTCATAAAGCACAAATCATCTCAGACTGGTTTCTTGAGCATGACAGTGAGTTCACTGTACTCAAATGGCCTCCACAGTCACCAGATTTCAATCCAATAGAGCACTTTTGGGATGTGGTGAAATGGGAGATTCACATCATGGATGTGCAGCCGACAAATCTGCAGCAACTGTGTGATGCTATCATGTCAACATGGACCAAAATCTCTGAGGAATATTTACAGTACCTTGTTGAATCTATGCCACAAAAGGATTAAGGCAGTTCTGACGGCAAAAATGGGTCCAACCCGGTACTAGTAATGTGTACCTAATAAAGTGGCCAGTGAGTGTATATAAAAAAAGAAAAGTGATTAACTACTTTACTTAAAAAAAGTGAATAAACTCGTTGTAACTCGTTACTGTTAAGTTGACTTAATTTTGGTAATTTTAAGGAAACAGGTTTATTTACGTTTTTAAGTAATGTCAACTATTTGCTTTAAAAGCAACAGGTTTTTTCACTTTTTAAGCAAAGTCAACTAATCGCTTTGAAAGCAATGGATTTACTCACCTTTAAAAGTAAAGTCAATTAATCACTTTCAAAGCAAGAGGTATATTCACTTTTTAAGTTAATTAGTTGCTTTTTTTTAAAAGTAAACTACTTGCTTTTTACAGCCACCTCCTGTATGTGTGTGTAAAATAAAAATGTTAAAAATACATTTATATATCTAAGATAAGTATTGTGGAACATATTTACTTTATTAAATTAATAGTTTTTTTTTTTAAATGTAGCTTTTAAAGCCCACCTAAACATCTAATTTAAGCAAAAATGAACAAATAAACATATTATAAAAGTAATCCCAATTCTATTTTTGTACCCATACCCCTTCCCCCTCCCCTTGGCCCTTAAAACCGAGTGTGAAGGGGAAGGGCTTTAACACTACAGCACCTGCACACGTCATCATATGTCATCACGATCTCTTGCTTTATATGAGATCAGACGATGGCGACTGCTGTAGTTAGTCTGTTATTTTTTGGTATTTATCTTCAGGACATCACTGAAGGCATATATTATGTTATCATAACGATATAATGTGGCAAAAAGATCGTAACTATACTGCACGTTTACACAGTGGCCATATTCATCTATGTAAACACACCAAAAACAACATTAACATTAAAGCAGACACTGTAAAAAGCTCATTCCCAGCCACTAGACTTTTCTGACAGGGTATTCGAGTGTCATTGAGTGTCAGAATGTTGTGGGACTGCTGTACAGGAGTTATGGATTATAGATTTAGCTGTTTTTATTTTAGCGTTTTTTTTTTAAGCATGCTGGTAAAACATAAACGCGGTTATGAATATATTAACACATATGCTTGTTGGTTGTAAAATTCGTAATAGTCACAAGAAATACAAATTTTTGGATCTCCTTACTTCCGGGTGCAGCTTTGTGGCTGGTGTATTCTGGGAATTTTTCGTACCCCTTGGTTTCGAGTGTGGTCCTAAAAAAATCTTCGTTCGAAGGGGTATCTAGCCTTCTCCCTTAGCCCTACGCCTTCAAGCTAAAGAGAATTAAGACACCCCTACCTTTTCTCTAGAACACGCAAAACGAGGGGTAGAGGTAAGGGGAAGGGCTAAGGGGTAGAATTGGGATTGGGCCTAAATGTATTAGCAGGAAAACTTTGTGTTTTCAGTGAACAAGTTCACTTGATATTACTTGCAATTAAATGTTATCACTCCAAATTAAATCTTGAATATTTTTGTAATAAATGAAAAGTAATCATAATTGAATCATAAAAAAATTCCATGTTCATTTGAGAGTTCCATATTGTCCCTTTATTATACCTTTTGTAAATGCCTTCTAACATCTAACTGGTGCTGTGCCCGTTTAGGGTCAGGACGTTCGTGTTAAAAGGCATCAGGTTTGTTTGCATTGGGTTTTCAAGCTGTGTGTGGTTTCCATCTTGACTTGCCCATTCAGTTGAGCTGATTTCATGTCTGACAGTTATTGACAGCATGTATGCCCTACACTAAACCTGCTGTCTGTATCCCAAACTGCATACACACAGGACTGTAAGTGTACTGTGTGCCATTATCAATAGCCGTCTGTCCGTCCCTCCTGAAAAGCAGTTTTGGGCCCAGATACATGAGTGGTCCCTGCTGAGACCTCCAGGTTTGTTGATGTAGGATAATTGTCAAGGTAAAGCGGTGGGTTCGGGATGGCAAACTAAACAGCGTCTTTGTGAGCTTTGCGGATGGGTTGTGTACATTCAGCTGCTCAGAGGAAGGTGGAAATGTAATGAATGACCAGCTAAACCTCAATGTGAAAGAAGCCACTCACAAGAACCGACGCCACTTCAGCCAAAAGCAATATGTCGGTACTGACTCTGTCCTCACATCGTGTTCCAGGTTTTACATGTTTTTAGTTGACAGGATCTTGATGAAGGAAGTACAGCTGCTGATTTCAGAGGCCAGCAGTGTTCGGTGGCTTTTATAGGATTTAGATGCGTAAATTAGCAATTTAGAGCAAGGCTTTGCATTGAGATTCTTGTAGCCGATATAAAATTTGGGTTTCTTTTGCAAATACACTCAGTTGAGGAATGTTTACTGAACTGTTGTAGTTTTCAGGAGTGTCTAGTTATACTGGTAAATTTCTAAACTGATTTTGTTAGCGTAATTTAGGATACATGGACTGTACATCTGCACTAGTGTGCATTAACATGCACCTGCGTAATTCATTTTGATTTACAATGTATGCTAGTAATAAAAAAGTTATTATTTATATATTTTTGGTTTATTATAATTTTAGTTTAATTTGTTTTTTAGTTTGGTTTTTACTGTAGTTCTTCAATTTACATTCATTTTATTTCAGGTTGGTGCTAAGATATATACATTTATAATTTTCTTATTGTTTAGGTTTTTCATCATTGTTGTTTTTAATAACAACAATAATAATGATAATAATTGTTGCGAATGGAGGACATGCAGACAGGAGTAGTTCCAAATGCAGCTTTATTTTAGAATGGTCAGGCAGGCAGGGGTTGAAAACCATAGTGATGTGATGTTGTGCACCGAGGCTTTGAAGCATGTATCAGAAAAATTATACATCTTGCAGTGAAGCAGTGTATCGGAGCTTGATTCGTTTTGCCATAATCACGTGATCAGTGACATCCAAAGCCTTATTTTCACCTATACCCACATTACTGCTTCGAGTTTTGATTCACCATTAATTCCACTAAAATACAATAGTAATTTATAGTAAAAAGCTTTTGAACCATACTAAAGCGTATTATTTACAACAGTTTTTAAAGAAAGCCACTGCATATTATAGTGTGTAACCGAGGCTAACTGGCGAGTGCAGCCCAAAAGTCTCACTCCCATAGCCTCCTCCTTAGAGCATTTGCCTCCCATGTAGGAATCGCCAGTTCGGTGTAGGACTGGTTAGAATACGATAAACATAAATACTTTTGAATACCTTGGATTTTACTTCAGTCATCTGTGGTGTAATGTAAAATACCTTATATGTAAAAACTACTGTAATTGAGTAATTTGTTTATATTATCATCATTGTATTACTACATGAATGAGTTGGTCAGTTGTGAATATTTGTCATTTTTCCAGCACAGTGCTTTGCCCTATTTTAACCAGCAGAGGTCCTCATCGAGCTCTGATATGAAAAGCTTCGAGTAACGAACCTTTTTCCGATACAATTGAGTCGAATGGTTCACTCGTTCAGAAAGCTTCATTTCACCATCACTAAACCAGCATATACAGTGTAGTAGAGAATCCAAGAGACAAAAAAAAATGTATAAACAGTCCAAAGGTCAAAAACAAGAAACAAGGAAAACGCTTTGAATTGAATGCAACAGCTAGACAAAACTCAGCAAAGTGTATGCGAAGCTGAGAGGTTGAAATAGTCCAGGTAATCAGTCCATTATCAATCAGAGAGAGAACTGCACTGTAAAAAATAAAAAGTTGAGTTAACTTAAAATTTTAAAGCAACCGGCTGCAAAGAAATTTTGAGTTTATTAAGCTTCAGTGGTTGAAGTTGTGCCAAATTAATTTTTTAAGTTGACCAAAAAGGCTGGTTTAAGTCAAGTATACTTTACGGAATAATTTGGCACAACTTCAAACACTGAAGCCTAATAAACTCAAAATTTCTTTGCAGCCGGTTGCTTTAAAATTTTAAGTTAACTCAACTTTTTATTTTTTGAACATATGGAGAAATAAAAATTTAAAGTCTCCTCAACTGAATATTTTACTTTCATTGAACAAACAGTTTCAAACATGCAGTTAAATCATTTTTTTGAGTAAATTCAACTCTGAGCTCAAAAATATGTCCACCTAACTTACAATTTTAAACTGAGTTAACAATTTGTAAGTTTGATTTTTTACAATGTGGAACTGGTGTGTGAGGTGCATGATGGGATCTGTAGTTCTTTTCAGTTGCAAAATTGCAGTTCTCCAGCAATCTGCAACTGCTAGATCACTGATGATCATAACAACGATAATATTATTAATAAAACCTATTGTTATCTAAGCTTGAAATTGATCATGCCAGCAATACAAGACATATACATAACATTCAGCCCAAAATGACACAATATTATTATTGCACAACAAAAAAAAAAGAGAAGAAATTATATCATTATGAATAATGATAATGTTACTACAATGAATAAATCTAGTAGCAGGTAAAAAAAATTCTATAATTTAGAGGATTTTTCTTTGCCTTAGGCATTAAAAGTATTTTACATGATTTCAAATGTAATATTATATAATTTTATTTATTTTTTATATATTAATTTTAATTTATAAAGGATTTACTTAATATCAACACTTTTATGAACAGTATAACTGTTAAGCATATCATATCTGATTCTCATATCCAGTAGATAAAATACTTTTCTTAGCCTTCGACGTTAAAAACATTTACATTTTATTTCAATTAAAAAAATTTACATTTACTTTAATTTGTTAAACGTACAGTATACTTAATATCAATACTGTTATGCAAAACATATAGGTATAGTTCTAGAGAATGTTAGTGAATTGTTTCAAAGTTATGAGCCATCTTGTTATTATAAAAAACTAATATTAATTTCTCCTCATTGCATCTAAAAATCCCTGAGTGCAAACATGATGAGTATTAAATAGGTCACTAACTTATAATTTGTTTTTGGCATTGCTGAAGCTCTCTCGGGCTCGTTTTCACCTTTTGTTAAAGCTCTGTATCCACCAAAGCAATTTTAGCCAGCTGAAAACACAGCTGTGTATAGATTTTTGCAACTGATGTGCTTATGAATATTCATGGTATTGATTATATTTGCTCCTCCCCTCCTCCACTGTGATTGGATAACCTTTTAAAAGGTGACATTAATAAGTGCTGCATTTTACCCAAAGATGAAGCTTGTATTGCCACTATCATTTTAAAATGCACAATTTTCCCATTGAAAACAATGGAATAATATTCTAGCCTTCAGTAAAAAATGTTTGAGTGGGCACAAATCCGAAGGGTTATTTTGTGAAAATGAACGTTTTTTTCCACCTTCACAAACATGAAATTCTTTCATCTGTAAAACACAAAATGAAGATGAAGTGAATCTGCGATTTGAAATCCCAGCACAATCGTGAAAGAGGCTTTTGTCTGAATATGAGCTGTTAGTATTGGCCGTCTCATACAGCATCATTAGTCAGATGATGTCACGTAACTGTTGATCAGCAAACGAGCCTGACCATGTTCCACAACAATGACTTTGCAGCACTGAAATGTTTCCTGAAGCCATTAGAAAATCTGCAGAATTTTGTACAGTGCCAGAGAGTTGTGTAAAGCCAAAAGTGTCAAACTTGAGGAATAGTATTCGTGGTTAGCCAATATTTAAGATTATGCTATACCCTTATTTTGATTGTAACATAATGTCAAATGTGTTGAACTGTTTCTAGTTCATGTCTAATGACTTCCATGCACTTTTCATTTACTCTTTGGGACATGTCAAATACTAGAGAGCTCTTTATTGGTCAGAACATTTGATGAAAAAACTGAATTATGAGGGTTTGTCAAAAAAACAAAGTTGATCAATTTTGCCGTACGTGACAAACTGCAAGTTATACAGTTGAAGTTAGAGTTATTAGCCCTCCTGAATTATTATTATATATATATATTCTCCCCAATTTCTGTTTAACAGAGAGAAGAGTTTTTCAACACATTTCTAAACATAATAGTTTTAATAACTCATTTCTAATAACTGATTTCTTTTTTTATATATATATATATTTTTTTTTTTGGCCTTTTTGCCTTTATTAGATAGGACAGTAATGACAAAGGAAGCAAAGTGGGAGCAAGAGGTAGGGTCAGGAAATGTCCCCGAGTTGGGATTCGAACTTGGGACACCCTGAAGTGCTACTGGACTAGATGTCGGCACACTAACCACTAGGCTATTGCACCCACAATAACTGATTTCTTTAATCTTTGCCATGATGACAGTACATAATATTTTACTGGATATTTTTCAAGATACTAGTATTCAGCTTAAAGTGACATTTAAAGGCTTAACTAGATTAATTAGGTTAATTAGGCAAGTTAGTGTAATTAGGCAAGTCATTGTATAACAGTGGTTTGTTCTGTGGACAATCAAAAAAATAAATATCTTAAGGGGGCTAATAATATTGGACCTAAACTGGTTTTTGGCTAATAAATTTTACTTCAACCGTATCTTCATTCATTCATTCATTTTCTTGTCGGCTTTGTCCCTTGCGGGGTCACCACAGCGGAATGAACCGCAAACTTATCCAGCACGATTTTACGCAGCGGATGCCCTTCCAGCCGCAACCCATCTCTGGGAACTTCCACACACACATTCACACTCATACACTATGGACAATTTAGCTTACCCAATTCACCTGTACTGCATGTCTCTGGACTGTGGGGGAAACCGGAGCACCCGGAGGAAACCCACGCGAACCCAGGGAGAACATGCAAACTCCACACAGAAACGCCAACTGACCCAGCCCAGCCGAGGTTCGAACCTGCGACCCAGCCAACCGTATCTTCTAAATCTGAATTTTGTCAGTGTTTTGGAGCACGCTAGTTATATAGATAGATATCTGCAAAACTAACATACTGATACTAACATCTAAAAAACTTTAGAATTTATAAAAACTTTAAGGTAAAAAAAATGTATCCATGCAAGTTAATCCACTAAAAAATGCTTGTTTTGGTAATTTTTAAATCAAAATCCAATCGAGTCGAAAAGTCTTTTTCTTATGACTTTTTCTGATTGAAATATGCTTAGCCACACCCCCTCCAACTGTTAGTTTGCTGGGAGTGAAAGATGAGAGGAGGAGCACAAAAAGAAAGCCCCGCCCCCTACTCACTACAGCGGTCCCTCGTTTATCGTGGGAGTTATGTTCTAAAAATAACCCGCGATAGGGGAAATCTGCGTAGTTAGATATATTTTAACAATATTCTAGATGTTTTAAGGCTGTAAAACCCCTCACTACACACTTTATACACTTTTCTCAGTCAGGCATTAACATTTTCACACTTTTCTCTCTTGTTTAAACACTCAAACTTTCGTTCACTGCAAACCCCAACAGTCAACTTTATCAAATGAAATGAGTGTAGTTAACTCAAAATATACTGAAAGTTAATTCTACTCATTTGAAAAGAGTTTTGACTCTCAGAGTTGAAGGTAATGAGTTAATTAAATACCTCATTATTTCAACTTAAATGGAGTAAGTTCACAGTACTCATATAGATTAGTTTTTCAACTCAAATGCTCTGTTGCAATCGATTTCCTCAAACGATTTGAGTTGCCTTATCTTATTGGGTTTTACAGTACTCAGTTGGTTTGAGTTCTCTTCATTTATTGGGTTCTGTGCTCAAATTGCTTAATTTACTCAAATGGATTAAGTTCACAGTACTCATTAGGATTAGTTTTTGAACTTGAATGGTTTGTAGCAATCGGTTTCCTCAAATGTTTTGAGTTGGCGTAACTTTTTGGGGTTTACAGTGTAGAAAAAAAGGTCCAGTATTATAGAATGAAACCAAAGATCAAAACCTGCTGTCAGGCGCAAACATTCATCGCTGTCAGCAAAAGGTTTATAAAGCATTTAAGCTTTTGTGCGGATAATGTTGACGTTCCAGCGTAATGTTCTTTTTCCTGCAGTCACTGATCCACAAAACTAAAGCAGACTTCATCCTTAAGGGGGTCGCACACCTTATGCGCCGCACACATAATAGTTGGAAGTAACACACACCAGATGCGCACATTCGCATGTTATTTAAAATGAAATTATTCAGATGGTGCTCGGTGGCACGGGAGAAATATGAACAGTGTCCTGAGTCGTAGCTGGGCACCGCAGAAAACCGCCGACTTATATGCATATAAACCTTTGTTTACAATTCTAAAATGCATAGTGCTGCGTGGCGCGGTGCGTGTGCGACCCCCCTTTATAATGATTTTGCTGCGGACAGTTACAACCCTTTTTGCATCCTTGTTGAAACTCACACTGCTAGCAATTGAAGATTTACAGTATGTTAATTTGGCAAGCTGAACACATACTGTACTTTACAGGAGACACGGAGGAGATTGATTGACAATGGTCTACAGCCAATCAGGATGCAGAACACAATGTGCTGTAAAAAAAACCATGTCAAATTGCATTAAAACAAATCTGCAAAACTGCGAGACTGCGAAAGGTGAACCACGTTATAGCGAGGGACCAGTTTTCAGGGCCTTAGAGTGCTGGGATAAGTGGATTGACTTCACTGGCTGAGATGGAGAGAGACAGAACCACAGTGTATAATATGATTGCAGTGTTCAATTTTCCTTATTCATTGCAAATATATATATATATGCCATGATGACCTCCATGATGAGATCATATTAGGTCCAATTTACGCTAATGTGTTTTATTTTTTAAAACTTATAACTTTTGCTATGGTTACACCTTCCTGGTTACTATATACATATATATTTACATACATATATACAGTGAGCAAATCTATGAATAAACTTTTTCCACCTTAACCATGGTGATATTCAGGCAGATAAAGCATTTCCCACTTGTAAGCGTCCCTGCTTATACTCGTGAGGTAAAATGAGCTAAAATAAAACTTTACCAAAGCATCTTTAAAATATATAGATGAAAAAATGCATCCCTGCAACCAAAACAAGCAAACAAACAATCAATAAATGTACCAGTAAGAAATATGTCAACATACTGAAATAAAAGTCTGCAGGAACTTCCAGGTGTAAAGCTTTTGTTAAAAGTTTATTTCCATATTGAGAAAATTATTATTTTTTGCTTCTATAGAATCTTTTAATTGCACAAACAGTTTTTTTTACAGATAGTTTTCAAACCAAGAAAATTTGTTCTTCTATGGTGTTTATTTTTAACAATATAGACACAAAGAAACCTCTCAAAAAGTTGGACAGTGTCTCTTCTGTTTCAGCTCTGTAGCTCATGACTTTTGCCCCTTGTCCTCTATGTTTGTCCCAATGGGACGGTCCATCTAGACGATGCTTAATTGATCCAGTCAGGGCTTCTGCAAGCAGCATTAATGACTTTAGTGTTTTCATTACCAGCCTGATAATGGCTGCCGTTCTCTCTGGTTCCTGCTAATGAAATAAGGAATTGACCAGGAAACCAGGCTCTGGAAGCAGGCCTAACTTTTTAGCTCATTTGCTTTGTCCCCGAAAAGCAGGCGAATATAGGCTCGAGAGTTCACTGGCAGTGAGTAAACGCTTTCAATTAAAACCTAATAACCGTCCAGGCACTACTTCGACAGACACCGAGGAATATGAGCCATTTCTTCAAACTTGGACGCTGTTCCCATCATGATGAATGATGAATGTCCAATCAACACTTGTGTAGAGCTCTCGTCTGAAGGGTCTTTAAAGCCGAGCACTGTACCAGAGGGCTTCGCTCCATCTGGCAGTCTGGAGAGGCTCTTTCACCCTCTCTCAGATGCACAACGCGTCTTTTTGGCTGGAGAATGAATGGACACATCCATTAGAGCGCTTTAGCCTTTGTGGTTCTGTTTGTCCTCCCAATGCAATCTCAGTCTCCATGCATTTAGAGTGCTCTAGAGAGTGATTAGGGTTTATATTTTGGTTACACTTTGTTTTAAGTCCCACTATGTACTTACAGAAAAAAAATATATAAGTGCAATGTACTTAGTGTGTTCATATATTGTATTACAGAAGACTTATGGGGCAATTAATGGACAGGTTTGGTGGTATGGGTGGGTTAAGGTGTAAGGGATGGGTCAACGATGTACTTATACTGTAAATGTCATTTCAAAAATTAATTACAGATGTAATTACATGCAAATAATTTAAAATAGAAGTATAAAGTATGTGCATTTATGTAAGTGCATTGTACCAGTGGGTAGGTTTAAAGGTGGGTTAAGGTGTAAAGGATGGGTCAATGGTTTAATTATAAATTGTCACCTTGGAATTTTAAGGTTCTATCTGTATTCTAAATGATTTTGAGATATTGAGCTTCAAAGTTTTTGCATTCCATACAGCAAACAATATGTGTGTAACAGTTCTCTTTCATACATTAACATGATAGAGACCCTAAATGTACTCTAAATTATCAAAGTTCTCTTAAATTTGCGTTCTATCTGGCAGATCATTCATTGAGGCATTACTTTTCAAGGAATATAATTAGTCTACTTAATAATTAAAAAAAAAAAAATGGTGTTGTAACAGTAGGTTGATGCTTGAGAAAGTATTTTTTTTTGCTTTTTATAACATTTTTTTAATGTTTTAGGATGAATATTTTTTCTTGTTCAAATTAAGCATACAAGGCGGTGCTAAATATTTAGTCCAGTGCAGATGTTAATTTTATATGGGAATATTTATTGAATTATTTGCTTTATATGAATTGTTTAAATATATTTATTGAATTACATGCTCTATGAATTAAATTAAGTATTTGCCCTTTAAGGCTTAATATCAAATTTAAAGACTTAAAAGGAAAACAGACATTGAGCAAACTGTTTAATAAACACTGAAAATGTTTCACTGACTATATATACACAAATAAAATTATTTCACATTTAATATATTACATTTTTATTAGTTCCTGTTTCAACAATGTAAAATTGAACATTCCATCTCAAAGTTAAAAAACTTTGGTTTCAGGTTTCTTCTCAATTTTGTGGGGTGCAGCATTATTTAGTTGACTCTGATTTCATGTTTCTTTCTGGTCTTTCCTGCTGTCCATGGACCAGTCTGGCAAAATGACAAGGAAATCTTGATCCTGATTGGTCCTCGTGCGTGCATTCAAAATGCTGATTGGCTCACAGAAAGAACCTTACAGAGCCAAGCTAGAGTTCGTTTGTTTGTTCGATCTAGGTCTTTAAAACGTACACAACTTATAAAAACATCACATAATCTACACAAGTTGTCATTTAATAAGATAATGTGAATAACTCAATTTTGACAAAAATGTCAGATAGAACCTTATAGATATGAGGTGACAAAATGCCATTGCAAATTTTTTTACAGATGTAATTACGTGCAGATAATTTAAAATATAAGTACAAAGTATGTACATGTATTTAAGTGCATTGTACCAATTAAATAATTTAAATGTACATACATAGTAGTTATTGTGACTTAAAATATACGTAGTGTAACCTATTTTTTTTTATAAATGCATGGGGTGGGTAATAATGTAAACACTGCTAAATGTTATGAATATTGGATGGATGTGTTTTGAATGATTGATTATATCTCTTCAGTGCCCATTCGCTTCCTTTTCCTTCTAAATTTGTAGGTATTTTACAACATTTTACTAATGTTACTGACTTCTTTTTTTTTTATCCTCCAGGCAAATTTGTAATGTGATTTTTTTTTTATATAAAGGCTTAAGATGTTACTTTTATTTATTTATTTATTTATTTTTGCATTTTTAAGAAGTACAGGGCAATCGGTTCAAACTAGAACTGAAGAAATGGTGCGTAGTAAAAAATTGGAACCAAAGTGTGTGAAAAGCAACCAAACAATCGCACACACCATCAATACTTGCTCAAAATTGTATTAAATGTAACATTTCTGTCTCCTGACCTTCATCAGACAAATGCACACACTGAATATCACAGCATAATTAAGAAAACGAACATTAAAGCTTCATCATTTTATCGCATGATGGGTGATAAATTATGTAAGGACATAATCCAGAACAATTCAATTCAATAATACATAATGCTTCATCGTTTAATCCCAATTACATTTTTTATTAAGACATTAATTGTTCTGAGTTATGTCTGTACATACTTTATCACCCTTGGGATAAAATGATGAAGCTTTAATATGTTTAATGATAGGACCATATTTATATTTTGAAATTTAGTTTCGGTTAGCTCAGTGGTTTGCCTCACAGCAAGAAAGTCGCTGATTCAAGTCCCGACTGGGTCATTTGTCATTTCTGTGTGGAGTTTGCATGTTCTCCCATGTTGGCGTGGGTTTCCACTGGGTGCTCAGGTTTTCCCCACAGTCCAAATACATGCTCTATAGGTGAATTGAATAAACTAAATTGGCTGTATTGTATTTGTGTGAATGGGTGTGTAAGGTTGTTTCCCAGTGCTGGGTTGCAGTTGGAAGAGCTCCGCTGTGTAAAAAAATGTGCTGGATAAATTGGCGATTCATTCCGCTGTGTTGACCCCTGATGAATAAAGGGACTAAGCCGAAGGAAAATTAATAAATGAATTTAGTTTTCACAAATGCTCTTTAAAACATTAGACTATATAGACATTTTTCTATATAACATTATTTCTATATAACATCTATATAACATTACATCTATACAGTAACATTTCTATATAACATTATTCAATTAATGTGATGCAGAAAGCGAAATTACGTTAAAATTAAGCTATTTGAGCTACATAAATAAATTATAGGCTTCCTAAAATATGTACATGATAATAAATTGCTAAATAATTATTTTTAAATAAACATCTGACTAATGAAAAGCAGGACTTAGCATGCAGTGGCTTTTGACAGCATTAAAATATTACATCCAATTTTTCCATCCACAAGTTTACACGCTTTTTATCAGCATTTCCGCCATTTAAATTGCCTTATAAATATGTATACAGTTTGAATATTATAGCACATTCCACTTGCATGTATTCCCAAGCCCTCTATAATTCATATCAGGTCTATAAGCAGTTCGGCGAGATTGTATTTCCTGATTTTATTTGACACTGAACACCTCTGTTTACTGATTATTGCGTTTTGGATGCGATATGAGAATCATATTCTCATATTAATAAGTGAAGTGCCTGCAAGCAGCACTTTCCATTTAGATAAGAGCGAGTATTGCTTATTTTCTTCCCCCGTAAGGCATTTATTGCTATGGTTTCTGCTGGTAAAGTGTACAGTTACTTGTATATATGAGAAAGACAGAATTTCGTGCATCAGTAAAAGTTGTTTTTTCCTTCAAAGAGGATTCGAGTTGACTTTTTTCGAACAGTTAAAGTCTGCTATTTTTGGTTATTTCTGGTTAAGTCTTAAAGTGGCACGGCTTAGGATTTGGTATTTGGGTCTCCACCCTGAAATATCTGCAGTGGCTTTGCATGAATTACAGAAATGCAGGTTTCTGATGCCGCTGTGGCATAAGCTGAACTTCAAGGGCTGTGTTTTAAACTAGACACACAGCCAACCTGATAAATCCACACAAGTAATATTTTGTTGTTTTGTAATGTAACCAAGCTTGACATAAATCCAACGACAGCTAGTTGTAGGATAAACACCGTGTCTGTACCAACATAGTTTTCAGAGTGATCCATCATTTCCTGTCTGTAAGGGAAGTGGAGGTCAGTGTGTCAGTAGGGAAATATTCCAGATTCTGTCTGGCTTCTATAAATATTTATGTCAATATTTCGGGGCAGACTAATATATCATACGTAACTCCTACAGACATCTTGAGTTGATAACATATTTACAGTATATGCATCACTACCATTCAAAGATTTAAGGTTGTGTTCTAGATCTGCTGGTTTCAGACTGAATATGCTTTTTCTTGCAGACGCAATTTTTCTTGGCGCGATTAGGCATTCACAGTGGTATGAACTGTTTTAGGGGTGGTCAAATGTATATTTATATTATCTATTATTTTAATTATAAACATTATTGTTTAAAATACAGACTGGAGCAAACTATATCTCACTATTAAAGGGCTGACCCCCCATAGATATTGTTTTGATCTCCTTCAGGGGTGGATCAAGCGTTAATTAGAGGGGTCACCCCTGTAATTCACACCCTGCATGGGACTGCATTTCCTTTCAATACAGACACTGACCAGAAAACACATGACAGAACCAGAAACTTTTTTCTTTAAGGAGATTTCCTCCCAAAATTGTGTAAAGCGCTTTGAGTACTCATAAAAGCGCTATATAAATGTAAGGAATTATTAATTATTAACTGTTTTTTTTAAATGTGCCAAATACTGCATTGATTCAGTAAGTTAAATTAATATCTCCATAATGTGTATAATATCTCCAATGTGGCTTAAGTAAGTTCAAATAATGTCCAGAAACGATTTTATATGCTCATTTATTTTCCATGAAATATTCCTAGAATCAGAATTGACCATATTTGGAATGGTCGTGAATATTAATGAGCTTTTCTTGTGTTCAGATGTTTTTGATAACATTTTGGTCAATAAAACAACAATTTCAAGAATATTTGAAAAACAGAGACAAATTATCTTTGCTCCAACAGAGCCCCCCCACCTCACTGCACCATTTCTATACAATATATTATGCACATTTTTAATCTGTTTTACATCATGTCGTGATATACATATATATGAGTACACCCCTCACAAATCTGTCTTTAAATTCATATTTTTAATGGGAAGCTATACAATATTATATTTGTGCATATACTGTACATTAGATTGGTCAATACTAAAGCCAAATCTGGAGCTTATCTAACAAAATAACTTACAATAATTGTCCAAAAACTAGTACTCCAAAATTTATATTAAATGAAAAAAAAAGAGGAAAAATCAAGAGAAGCAAAAAATTTGTAGTTTTGCAATATTTTGCTTGAATTTAATTGTATTATCTTTCAATTTCTAAATATGTGTGGTGACTAACATATTATTCTAATAAATATATCTGTTTAATAAATCTGTTTTGTTTAAATGCACCAAAATACATCGCCTATATTCACTAAGAAATGGATAAAAATATTCATTTTCAAAATGGGGTGCACTCAGTTATGCTGAGCACAGCACTGTACATTATAATACAAGTAGATAAAAGTTCCCTTATATGCTAACTCATCTATTATACATATATTATGAGTCACAATAGGCTTAGCAAATATAAAATAAATAAAATAATATAGATAGAAATGTAAATAAAATAAAATGGAGGGAAGAGAAAACAAATGTGAAAAACAAATAAACAACATTGTTTATTATCCAAACTGCAAATGTTAAGTTTGGATCCATTTGCTCTATATATGTCAGCACTGGCTGCCAAATACGATTAAAATTTTGACTGCAACCTTTGGTGGAGTACCAAATCTTCTCTATTGTAATATATTAATGAGCTTTGATGAAAATTATTGAATGAAAATTCAGCTTTGAATCCCATGATTAAATAAAAATTTGAAACTACATTCAAAATTGTAATAATATTTCATAATTTTTTTACTGTATTTTTTTACAGCTTAACTATGTTTATATGTAATAACTTTAACTGTTAAAAGCTATTTATTACTAGTTAATTAGTTATTAGTAACTAATAAAGTTATAGTAACTAATAACCTTAACTTTTCTGACTTAACAATGGAATAATGTGCACCTTTTGTAAAGCTGCTTTAAAACAATAAACTAATAAATGAAATGAATAAACTTGAAATGAAATCACTGACATAGTCATACACTGAAACCCCTAATAAATTGACTGAACTAAATTAATTGAGTAAACTTCATTCATTCATTCATTTTCTTGTCGGCTTTGTCCCTTGCGGGGTCGCCACAGCGGAATGATCCGCCAACTTATCCAGCACGATTTTACGCAGCGGATGCCCTTCCAGCCGCAACCCATCTCTGGGAACTTCCACACACACATTTACACTATGGACAATTTAGCTTACCCAATTCACCTATACCGCATGTCTTTGGACTGTGGGGGAAACCGGAGCACCCGGAGGAAACCCACGCGAACGCAGGGAGAACATGCAAACTCCACACAGAAACGCCAACTGACCCAGCCCAGCCGAGGTTCGAACCTGCGACCCAGCGACGTTCTTGCTGTGAGGCAACAGCACTACCTACTGCGCCACTGCATTGCCCTTGAGTAAACTTGTTGCCTCAATTTAATTAAGTAACAGAGTCTCCCAAAACTTGCATATTTAAGTTTACTTAACTTGCTGGTTTTGTAGATTATACTTAAATTGTTCAATTCCCTAAATTTAGCACTGAAAACCCTAATAAGTTGACTGAACTAAATTAATTGAGTAAACTTGTTGCCTCAATTTAATTGAGTAACGGAGTCTCCCAAAACTTGCATATTTAAGTTTATTTAACTTGCCGGTTTTGTAGATTATACTTAAATTGTTCAGTAGGTATCTGGATTTGACAGTGATCCTAGTTTACTCACTGAGAGCAGAGATCCACAGAGGTCACCACCACGTGCAATGTATAGGGCAGAGGAGAGGAGGGATACACAAAGCGGCTTGTGTAAGATGAGAGTCGGCCTCTAGATTTACACTGACAGCAGGAATGTGTGGTTTTAATCAGAACAGAGCTTCAGTCTCTCTCCTTCAGTGACTGTGCTCCTGTACCGAGTCTTTGATTAGCTGGATCGTTGCCCTGTGCCCGGTGAGAGGGGCCAGGCAGACCTGACGGGGAGCTGAGAGGTGCAGTGAGGACACCGTCAGCCTAGAGCAGATGGATTGCACCGTGTTTCCGCCCCGCTGCCGCTCCGCCAACTCTGGGTCTGTAATGATGTGTCAGAGACCCACGACACACTGTCAGATATGCTTATATTCAATCATTGGTTAATGTGCCCTAAACAACTTGGTGAGCTGAAAAATAAAGTATGTTTATTTTAATGAAGTCCATCCAAGCATGCAACAACTGATGCTTGAAGTCAACATGGATTCTGCTATTTTTATTTACTATTACTTGTCACAAAGTAAATACACAAGTAAAACAGTACAGTTAAAGGGATAGTTTAATCCAAAATTTAAATTTAGCTCATCATTTATTCTTCCTCTTGTCCCAGCAGACACACAATGCCATAAGACATTAATATAAGGTTAGATTTAGGTCATCAGCGACTAAGGACAATGTTATTTTGATGTTCAATAACGACATGAAATGACGTTGATATTTGGTTTATTATTCGTTAGGTATGGCGACCAAAATCCAACATCTGATAGACTACATATTGGTAACGTCCACACAAAGTCAAGCTGTAACATCATTAGATGTTGATATTTTGTTGTTTTTAGGTTGCGTTGGAAAGTAACCAAAATGCAAGGTCTGTTCGATGTGGGATATTGACGTCGGTCTGACGTTGGGTTCTGACGTCAACCCAGATTTAATGTCCAAACAAAATGGGTACAACGTCAATCCTTGTGCCTGCTGGGGTGATTTTAAACCTTTATGAGGCTCTTTTGGTTAAACACAATAGAACATATTTAGAAAAATTATGGTTGCTGGGACCCGACTTCCAGAGTAATTTGTTTACCTACTATGGAAGTCAATGGGTCACCCAGCATTTTCAAAACCTGTTTGTGTTTTATTCCCTCTCTTCAACAAAAAGAAGAAGATATTTTGAAGAATGTTGGAAACCTGTAACCATTGACATACAGCACAGGTGTCAAACTCCTGTAGGGTGATAGCTCTTCAATGGAAATATTGAAGTTCCTGGAGGGCGATAGCTCTGCACAGTTTCGATTTAACCCTAATTAAACACACCTGATCAAACTAATTGAGTCCTTCGGGCTTGTTTTAAACCTCCAGGTAAGTGTATTGAGGGAGTGTTGGAACTGAACTGTGCAGGGCTGCAGCCCTCCAGGAACTGTGATTAACACCCCTGACATACAGTATACAAATATTATATACATTTTCAGCTTTTGTCAGTATATCTCCTTTTGTGTTCAGGAGAAGGAAAAAAATTCAAAGAGGTTTGAAACAAGTGAAATAAGGATAAACAATAGCAAAATGATCAATTTTGGACAAACTATCCCTTTAAATCTCCTTCATTCTATAATCTAATGCTCCTTTTTCAAATTACAATGATTTTGGGATGGACAGAATCATGTCCGAGTGTATATTTTTGAAATGTGTCCACATACAGAACATGGTGTTGATTGCTATAGACATCCTACTCTCTTTATCAGTTCATTAGAAGTACAGACGTGTTGCCAGATTTCATGGATCCGTGCTTTAGACACAAAACACCACCATTAGTTGCACTGCTAATTCAGCCTCCCTTCATGCATGAGTGCGGCTTCTGATCCAAAGGTACATAAGGTTAATTGTTCTACAAGCTGCTTTAAACTTCACACCTATCCATGACCACTGCATTTAGAGATTGAAAGCATTAATATAGCACCAAAATGCTTGAAAAGGGTCAAGTATCTGTTGATGCACTGTGGATGCTAATTAGATTGCTGTTGGGAATAGAATAAGATTAAAAACTATTAGCTATTATGATACAGCGAAGATCAAAATTAGAAAACACAAAATTACAAAGACACTTTATTATTTTATTTTTTTCAGATCATTGTTTTTTAGTTCAGTTGCCATGTAGCTACTGTATATCAGAGAAATATTTCATGCTAAACAAAACATTCCACAAACTATAACTGTCAGGATCACCAGCGATCTAGCGCTTGCAGAACTACACATCTGTCACTGAACTGGACTACAAATACTATAATGCACCACACACACACCAGTTCCTGATACCACAGCCGGTGTGGTGAACAATCGAGTCCCCCCTGGAATCGAGTCCACTTAGGACCCCAAGGGGTCATCTAAGGTGAATGCCTGATCAAATGCTATTATTGTGATACCTTGTTGTGTGGCTAATCAGAGCTACGTTAGCTTGTTGTACCTAGGAGGCTAACGGTAGCTGTATGATTATGCTAGCACATAGGCTAACTAAACAGTATGAAATATAAATGCTCAATTTACACATCAGGTCTATATAACACTTATAAATGTCTTTATAATGGTGAAATGAAATGGGACATTACACGAAACTATAATGTGATTTCACAGAATTAATAGTTGTAATACTGGACTTTATAATCAGGTGCTACAGATTATACCTATTACAACTCCAGTGAAACAATAGGATCAATCAGGGTCCTATTGGTGGACCCAATTCTCATGGGGGGACTCGAATTCTTATGACACCGGAAGCTCATGAAGGACTGATTTCCAGGACTATATATGCTCATCTCACTCACACGTACACATTGCTGAGTCTTGTTTATTTCCTGTAGCATTACGAATCGCTCCATTGTCTTTCCTTGCCATGTTTTTTGTCCCTCGCCTTTTTTATTGTGTCATGTTGTTTGCCGCCTGTACTGATCTCTTCGCCTGTGACTTCGACTACTCTTTTGGATTAGCTGCATGCTTCTGTCTGTTCCTGTTGTGACCTTTACCTGCCTGACGATTCTTCTAATAAAGATGCTGCATTTTGGATCTTCAACTCTGCCTACATAGCAAAATATCTCTGGCCCAGCTCTGGCCCACACAGTCAGCTTTTGCTTGGCCCACATGCTGCAGTGAATTACGGTGCATGACTGGACCAGGTGTGGCTTTCAGACAAGGGCCAAACATGGACCATATTTAGGCCAAGTCTCAGCCAAGTTTATAAACCATAACTGAGCCTGAACTGGGCCAGATATGCTGGTGTGTCACGACTGCAATGAAATTGATAAACCCATTAATCATTGTGCTATAGGCATGCTGTGGGCGTGCTTTTTCTTAAAGCGACCTGATTGGTCGAATTTTTTTTTCTTTATTTGGAAAATAGTAAAAATGTATTTTAAATGTGGGTCAAGATAGGCCAAATACTACAATTACATCTGGCCCAAGTATTGTGTGCCGCCATATTTGGACCACATGCTGTATACCAGTGCTGGATAAATGCCTGCTGTGCCAGATTTATGCCAAATCTGGGCCAGAATTCTTTGCTACCTGGGTGTTGCCAGTATTGTTCACTTTACTTGCACCTTTCATTAACTTTACACACTTTCGGTTCAGCGTTTTTCCAATTTGATGACGAACACACACCAGACCCACATACAATAGTTTAGCAGTAGTCATCAAGTAGACAGATTTCACATGTGCAGTCATTAATGCCTGTCTATTTAATGATTGGTCTATTAATGGACTATTTTAGACGTTTATTCGATTTTTCAAATTTAGCCTTGTTTTAGCCAAGATGTTTGGACATCTATTAGACACATTTTAAACACACACAAAAATGCCCTGCTATTAAATGTCTTAACCTATTATTATTATTATTAATAATAATTTATTTACAAGGACACCTGTTGAGACTCTACAGGCTTACACACACACACGTACACAGCTACAGATAGACTGCCTCCCCCTGCATTCCATACCTTTGTATGCTTATCACCCTCGGTGTGGGTAGGCAGGTCTGTTACCAGCGCTCCCCTGACTGCAGGACCAAATGGCTGCCCCCTATATCAAACTATCTCCACATCCCCTTTTCCCATCCCCTGTTGCGATGTTATGTCTATGTGTTTATGTGCTTGTTGCTGGGGTTTTTTCCCCCTGATCTCACTCTGTCCGACTTTAAGGACAGTCTGGGAGGGGCTTTTTTTCCCCTCCCTTTTCTTTAATATATCTTTTTTCCTCTTTCTAAAAGCTACCTCTTGTCTGATCAGTTTTACCCTGAAATGTGTGATATTTGTGTATGGTCGGAGGGGTCCAATTTCGCTACATGTAAAAGTGTATGTGACAAATAAAAGCTTTTTTCATCATCATCATCATCGTCATAAAATACACTCAGAAATATATATTTTTAAGTTGTTCAAACTATTTAATTAAAATTCTTGAGATTTCATTGGGACAACTTAAATTTTTTATGTTCAATCCACATAAATTTGTTAAAAGTGTTAAGTTAACTTAATCAATTTGTCCTGGGACAACATGAATGAATTGGTTGGAACCCTGCATTTTTTTGCAGTGAATGCTGGGTTTCACACAAATGATTTGTGCTGGGACAGCATGAATGAATCAAGTTAACTTGTTAGTTTTTACAAATATAAGTGGATTGAACGTAAAACAATTAAGAATTGTGTTGCTTCAGCTCATTTTAAATAAGTAGTTTGAACAAAACAAGTGTAAGTGTAAGCTCACTGTAATTCAGACGAAGTCGTGAACTTGACATTTCGGGAATTGTTTGTTGCTCAAATTTTAAACTCTGCTTTATATGAAGATAAAATTTGACATTTCGGTCTTGGATTGGTGATAAGCCTGTGGCACGAGCTTGAAAAGAAAGAAAAAAGAACAGTGAGAGCACTTAATTCTTCCTTGTGGCAGAAAACATTTGTTTAATGTAGCTTTCAAGTCGGTGTCTTCACTAAAAACAATACACAGATGGGAGGCAACAGAATGACAGATTAAGCATATTTATTTCGGAGTGTCCGCTAAGTCTTTGCAAGTGCGCATCTCTTCCCTCGCGTGATGAAAGGATGATATCACTCCTTGTATCTCAATTAATCTAATTAAAATCGTTCTTGCATCTTTGCACTGGCCCTGTGAGCAAGTGCCAAAACGTAATTATGATCTTCGTCTCACGGAATGCTCAAGCACATGGTGTGATGATGCACCAGAGCTGGATAATTGGCAGCTTTATGCTAATGAGGACTGGGAAGACAGAATAAAATAAAGAGCAAAGCATTTCCGGAGTGACAAAGCGTGAGAATGAGGGTGTTGTTTGGATAGTAACTGTATGATTTAACAAACCTACTCTAGTATACAGTTGAATTATTAGCCACCCTGTATATTTCCCCCCCAATTTCTGTTTAATGGAATTTTTAACACATTTCTAAACATAACAGTATTAATAACTCATTTCTAGTAGCTTATTTCTTTTATCTTTGCCATGATGACAGTACATAATATTTTACTGGATATTTTCAAGTACTCAGTGTAAAGTTCAATTTAATGGCTTAACTAGGTTAAATAGAGTAATTAGGCAAGTCATTGTATAACCATGGTTTGTTCTGTAGACAATTGAAAAAAAAATTTGCTTAAAGGGGTTAATGTTGTAATCGACAGTGGTGTTGTCGATTACTTCCTGTAGTCCATTGTAATCGCCAGGGGTGTTTTCTGTTACAAAATGGATGCTTACAAAAGACTTATGGATCCAAATGCAGTTTATTAGGCGAGGTTGTACTGGCAGAGGTCATAAACAGGAGCAAAACAGTAGAGAAGGGTATAAACAGAAGTCGGAGCCAGCTCCAAGTGGGAGGGACTTGAGCTCCAAGTGGATGAGTGTAGTAAAGCTGGATATTGATGCTGTTACCGGGAGTGAGGCGGAGAACCGACGAAACTTTAAAGGTGTTTATTAATAAAATGGATGGCAGCTCCTCACGGAAACTGCCGTCAAAACCAAAACAAACACAACATAACTGTGTTCAGGCCTGGACCTCTCTCAGTTTCCTCTGCTATCGTTCCTCCTCTTAAAGTCCAGTTCACCTTCCGTGGGACTTAAAGGCGGTGTGCGCCACAGGTGCTTCTCATTGTTCATTTACACGCTGGCCTTGTTCCGCTCCCATGGCTCTCGACCACGGCCCCTCGCCACAATGGGCCTTCGAGCTCCAAGTGGGCTGTACAAACCTGGAGTTTTTATTTATTTAATGTCTTGTACATGACACGGAGTCCAATATTGTGCTTTATTAACAGTTGGATGTGCCAAAAACTTCTTCAGTTAAACTAAGAGAAACTGAAGTTATTGCGATTGGGAACAGAGATGAGGTTCTCAAGATGAATGCGTACCTTGGCTCTAAAGGTCAAACAACAAAAAATAAGGTCAAGAATCTTGGTGTGATTCTGGAGTGAGATCTGAGTTTCAATAGTCATGTCAAAGCAGTTAGTGAATCAGCATACTATCATCTCAAAAACATTGCAAGAATTAGATGCTTTGTTTCCAGTGAAGACTTAGAGAAACTTGTTCATGCTTTTATCAGCAGCAGGTTGGATTACTGTAATGGACTCTTCACTGGCCTTCCTGAAAAAAACAGTCAGACAGTTGCAGCTCATCATTAACGCTGCGGCCAGGATTCTGACCAGAACCAGAAAATCAGAGCACATCACACCTGTCCTCAGGTCTTTACACTGGCTCCCAGTTACATTCAGAATAGATTTTAAAGTATTCATACTTGTCTATAAATCACTAAATGGCATAGGACCTCAATACATTACAGATATGCTCACTGGATACAAACCTAACAGGTCACTCAGATCTTTAGGACCACATAAACTAGAAATTCCAAGAGTTCAGTCAAAGCAGGGTGGTTCGGCTTTCAGCTACTACGCCACTCACTGCTGGAATCAGCTTCCAGAAATGATTAGATGTTCTCCAACATTAGGTACATTCAAATCCTTGCCTTGCCTTTATGAATGTCTACACCTACCCCAACCCTAAACCAACCCGACAGTAACCTATTGTATTTTATTAACATCTACACCTATCCCAACTCTAAACCCAACCTCACAGTAACCTCTTGTGTTTTATTAATGTCTACACCTACCCCAAATCTAAACCTAACATCACAGTAACCTGATGTGTTTTATTAATATCTGCTCCACCTACACCGCCTAAACCCAACCTACTTGTCGTTTAAGACCTTCCCAGTTGGAGGTCTGCAGCGATACCTACTTGAAACAGTATCACAAGGGTAATCCAAAAGATGAGGTCTAAATCAAGTGAGAGGTCTGATTTGGCAGCAACAAATCAAAACGATGAACAAGGCAAGAGTCAAAAACACAGGAAAACAGACTGCTTCGTGATGTTCAGTAAAGAAACAAGACTCAGCAATCTGTGAGTGAAGGTGAGGTGTACTTATAGCCCTTGTAATCAGTGAATCATGAGCTACAGCTGTGACTGTGCGTGAGTGTCCGGATTAAGGCTGATTTATACTTCTGCGTCAAGCGCGGCGTATGCTCTGGCGCAGCCTGCGTGCGGTCGCATAGCTCTCGCCATGGCTGATGCCGACGCTGACTCGCACCTTTAAAAAATGTAAGTACACGTCGCAACGACACGTAGCGCAAGCTCTGTGATTGGTCGGCTTGGTAGTGGTGATGAGCGTGGCTGGTGCTGAGAGCCACGAGCCTGAAGAAGTGATTGTTTACAAGTGTCGAGTCGCGTAAAGGAGCTCCAGATGGAAACTTTTGTTTTGTGTTTACATTATAATTAGGGCCAGACAGAATCTGCGGACATGTTTTGCTGATCTGCGGATTTTGATTTTGAGTATCAAAACTAAAAACCTAATATATATATAAAAAGTAATACATTTTTAACTTTTATTCAATGTTTACAATGCAAATCCAATTAGATCCACTTATTTGGTAAACAAAGCAAGTCTATCATATAATATATCTACTAAAAGACAGAAAATATTACTTTACAAACTGTATTGTAAACAAATCATATAAACATTTTAATTTTACTATTATTATATCACAATAATATTATTGAAATTAATTAAAAAACTGAATAAGTATACATTTACGCAAGTAAATACAGTTGAAGTCAGAATTATTAGCCCCCCTGTTTATTTTTTTCCCCAATTTATGTTTAGCAAAGAAAAGATTTTTTTCAACACATTTCTAGACATAATAGTTTTAAGGACTCATTTCTAATAAGTGATTTATTTTATATTTGCCATGATGACAGAAAATAATATTTTACTAGACATTTTTCAAGATATCTAGTATATATCTATACAGCTTAAAGTGACATTTAAAGGCTTAACTAGGTTAATTAGGTTAACTAGGCAGGTTAGGGTAATTAGGCAAGTTATTGTATAACGATAGTTTGTTCTGTAGACAAAATTAAATCAAATTAAATTAGCTTAAAGGGGCTAATAATTTTGTCCTTAAAATGGTGTTTAAAAAATTAATAACTGCTTTTATTCTAGCCGAAATAAAACAAATAAGACTTTCTCCAGAAGAAAAAATATTATCAGACATGATGTGAAAATTTCCTTGCTCTGTTAAACATCATTTGGGAAATATTTAAAAAAGAAATAAAATTTAAAGGGGGGCTAATAATCCTGAATTTAACTGTACATACACTTAATGATGGGCTAAAAATCTGCGGAAATCTGCGGATTTCTGCGCGCACAGATTCCGTGTTGGCCTAATTATGATTAAAGTTGTTGCACGTCCGCCGGTTCCCACCCCTGAATGATCGCGTTTAAGCTACTTGTAGCCTTCAGAAAAAACACGCGCGAAGAAATTCGACACAGAGGAACATAAAAACCTACTGCCAGCTAGCGTTTAGGTAAAGGCTGATTTATACTTCTGCATCAAGCACGTGCATATGGTCCGGCGCAGCCTTCACGCGATCACATAGCCCTCGCCGTGGCTGACGCCGGCGCTGATGCGCACCTCTTGAAAAACGTAACCACACAACTTGCAACGACATGTAGCACAAGCTCTGTGATTTGTCGGCTTTGTAGCTGTGACGAGTGTGGGCGGTGCTGTGAGCCGTGAGCCTGATGGAGCGATTGTTTACAAGTGTTGAGTCCTGTGAAGGAGCTCCAGACGGAAACTGTTACTTTGTGTTTACCTTATGATTAAAGTTGTTGCACGTCCGCCGGTTCCCACCTTTGAATAAGTGAGTTTTAGCTACTTGTTCATTAAAGTAGCGCTCAGAAAAAACAAAACACCCGCAAAGAAACTCAACACAGAGGAACATAAAAGCCTACTGCCAGCTAGCAATTTGGAAGTGTTATAGCAGAGCAACACAAACAGCACGCAGAAGTATAAATGCACGACTACATGCAAGGCAGGTGCCGTGGGTCACACCGATCACTCGACACAGAGGTATAAATCAGCCTTTATTGTCAGCTGTTGTAGGAATTGATGAGTGCAGGGAGTTCTGGGAGTTCATTAGGAAGCAATCTCCAACAGAGAAAACACCGCTGGCGATTACAATGGACTACAAGAAGTAATCGCCAATGGAGACAACACCACTGGCGATCACAACAGCTAATAATATTGACCCTAAAATGTTATTAAGAAAATTAAAAACTGCTTTTACTCTAGCAGAAATAAAACCAATAAGACTTTTTCTAGAAGAAAAAATATTATTGAAAATACTGAAAAATTCCATGCTCTGTTAAACATCATTTGGGAAATGTTTAAAAGAGAATAAAAAAATGTAGAATATGTTTGACTTTAACTCTATATAAAAAAATAAACATTCTCTTATTAATGAATGTGCCATTGTTCTAAGATTTCAATTAGGCATTAATTGGTATGGTGGTGGTTTAGACTCATGGCTAGTAACCAGGAGGTTGGCGGTTTGATCCCTGCAGGAAGTGAACCGTGAGCCAATCAGAGTTTGACTAAGGCACTTAATCCCAGAATGCTCCAGGGGGGGATTGGGCCTGTAATAAGTTCATGGCGCCAGTCTTTTGGTGACATCATGCGAACTGCTTGGGAAAAAGAATAAATTCCATGCTTGTGTGGAGATAAATTAATGATTGTAATATCTAATTACTTAGCAGTGCAGATAGAGTCATTAGTCTGCTCGGGGAAAGATATTGGAGGAACCAAGAGTGTACGTTTGCCCAGAGGAAAAGTGAATTGCTCTTTAATCGCTCTGGTGGCTTAATTACTTGATTCATCATTTTCATCTAGGGCCAGGTTTCCAACTAAGATTCAGTAATCCAATCACAATGGTTAGCCAGACTGTTTCAACCTGGTATTAACATGCGCTCAAATATGTCTCTTGTGACCACTTGTGTTTATGTTTTGTTGAGCCCCTTCCCTCTTATTTTGTCACGGTCTACATCACTTTGTGAGAGCATTCAGTGTGAAGCATGAGTACATTATACATGTTACACTTCCTACCAGCAGGCAGGACAGCAACTGAATGAAATATTGAGTAGGTTGTCTTTTGAGGTTGTTTGAATGCATTTGACAACATGAGTGCAACATTACAAAAACAAACATCTGATCAAATGCATCTTCAAGTGGTCAAAAGTGGTTAATGTCACCCGCTCTAAATGTTATCACTCAATTGAATGATGTTACAATGATTATCAGCTGAAAGATATGGGCCAGTAGGGACCTTCTGCGCCTACTGGTAGGCTCAGAAGGCTGTTATCATCCATCGACATGGTTAATAAGATATACTAATAGAGGAGACACCAGATCCAGATCTATTTTTACATTACTGTGATGGTTGGGTTTAGGGTTGGGGTAGGCGTAGGCGTTAATAAAATAAAATTAATGGGAAATTTAATAAATAATCTAAATAATTCCCATTAACTTCCAGCCGCATATGATCTATAGCTGATTAACCACGTGGTTGGATGATAACAGCCTGTAGGCGCAGAAGGCCCCTACTGGCCCATATCTATCAGCTGATAACCACTGATAACGCCCATTCAATCGAGTGATAACATTCGAATCAGCTGTTAATGTTCACTTAAATGTTATTAATCACTCACCCTTATGGTGTTCTAATCCTCTGCTGCATTTGTTCATCTTCAGAAGATAAATTTTAGATGAAATCCAAGAGCTCTCTGACTTTTCATAGACAGCAATGATCAGATATTTAAAGTCCAGAAAAGGAACTAAAAGCATTTATAAAACATTCAATGTGACTAAAGTGGTTCAACTGAAATCATATGAAGCTCCAAGAATAATTTTGTGCACCAAAAAACCTGTAAAAGGCACTTTGTTGCCTGTAGTAAACACACATCCTGACCTGACACAGGAGAGAAGATATAAGCCAACAAAGTCATGTTTATAGTTTTTTTGCCACACAAAAGTGTTTCTGGAGCTTTATATGATTACAGTTGAACCACTAAAGTCACATGCAATGTTTGAACAATGTTTTTAGTATTTTTCTGAATGAAGATTTTGGAAATGTTGCTGTTCATGGAGG
>LR812535.1:14800954-14880954 GCA_903798195.1 Danio kyathit
GATTTTGGCATAGAAGAAAAATCTCTAATTTTTACCAATAAAATGTATTTTTGGCGATTGCCACAAATATACCTGTGCAAATATACCACAAATATAATGTTCTTGTGATCCAGGGTCACACGCACGCACGCACGCACGCACGCACGCACGCACGCACGCACGCACGCACGCACACACACACACACACACACACACACACACACACACACACACACACACACACACACACACACACACACACACACACACACACACACACACACACACACACACACACACACACACACACACACACACACACAAATAAATAAATCATATAAATAATGTTCTATAATATAGTTTATATATTTTTCTATAAATAAAATTGATATCACTTTATTTATACTGGGGTCAGTGTGGGGGTGACGTACTTGCGAAGGATCAGTATTAGCAGACATTAAGCAGACAGTCTACTAATACTCAAATGAGAAGTAATTGGCATGTAGCTGCAATGCAACTTTTAGTCAACAAAATGTGCAATAGGGACCATCAAGATAAAGTATTACCAATGAATCATGCATCTTTAGATTATTTAGATTGAATGACCACAGTGCAGCATTAAAATTATACGTAATTACCATTTTACATCTTTATAATTTCTTACAATACTAGATTTTACCACTACATCAGCAATCATTTGTTTTATTCATTTAAAATGTAATCAAAGTCTGTGTTGGGCAAGCTACTTAAAAATGTAGTGAGCTAAGCTATTAGCTACTCTACTTAAAATGTAGCTTAACTACACTAAAAGCTAGCCTCTGGGAAATGTAGCAAGCTAAGCTAAAAGCTACTTGGCAAAAGTAGCTTAGCTACATCAAAGCTTTTTTTGCAATTTTGATTTTTAAATTGAAGCAACTTAAATACAAGTCAGTCATATCTTAGTGATTAATAAAACTGTCAATAAAACATATGGGCATAAATGTTCAGTTCAATTATTTACTGCAAATAACATGCTGTAAACAAACAAATTATAGAATATAACAGCAAAAACCAAAAATCCAATAAAACCAGGTTACACATGTAAAATACTATAGTAATTTGTAGTAAAGGGAAATATTTAAGAATAAGCATTATACTGTATATATACAGTATTTACAAATCTTGTAAACAAATGAATTACACTACATAATGTAGTATCATTAACTATCACAAACTAATAGTAATTACCATAGTATACTTTAGACTTTACTACAGTAAATTATATATATAGATATATATATATATATATATATATATATATTTATTTTATCTTTATCATGATGACAGTAAATAATATTTTACAATATATTTTTCAAGACACTTCTATACAGCTTAAAGTAACAATTAAAGGCTTAATTAGGTTAACTAGGCAGGTTAGGGTAATTAGGCAAGTTATTGCATAATGATGGTTTGTTCTGTTGACTATCAAAAAAAAAATAGCTTAAAGGGGCTAATAATTTTGTCCTTAAAATGTTTTTTTTTTAAATTAATAACTGCTTTTATTCTAGCCGAAATAAAACAAATAAGACTTTCTCCAGAAGAAAAAACATTATCAGACATACTGTGAAAATTTCCTTGCTCTGTTAAAAAGAAAAAAATTCAAAGGGGTCTAATAATTCTGACTTCAACTGTATATAATAAAAAAGTACCACAACAAATTAAAGTACTTCACTATTGTGTAGTTAAAAAACATTATACTACTTACTATAAATTGCTAAAGTATTTTTGAGCACAGCAGCAGAAATAGCATTACTGCATTTTAACACGCACTTCTCGAGGTATGCTCATGAGGAATTCTGCTATAGAAATAACTCCTCTCCCTCAGTCATCTTTCCATCAAGCAAATTTCTTGTGTTAGCGATGTCACCGACCATTTACTTTCATCAGCACAGCTCTGTGAATGTCGGTGTCGTCACTTATTGATCTGTGATTTATAAATGTAGCTTGTGTGGACGCTACAGCGCTACTTGACTAAAAAAATAGCTTCGCTACTGAAAAGCTATTTGATTTAGAAAGTAGCGAAGCTATCGCCACGCTACTAAGAAATGTAGTTAAGCTAGTAGCGGCTCTTGTAGCGATGCTACTGCCCAACACTGATCAAAATTAGCATGATGACTTTTTCCGTTATATTTTTCTTTTTACATACAGAATAAGCATGTTTTCATCTTTTTAATGAAAGCATCTGTCATGCTAAACAACAATGGAACATTTATGATGCTTTCAATATATTAAAACTCAATAGATGAATCTACACTTTAATTTAAAAACATCTAAACAAAGGTAGCACTGTGGCGCAGTGGGTAGCACAATGGCATAACAGCAAGAAGGTTGCTGATTCGAGCCCCGGCTGGGTCAGTTGGCGTTTCTGTGTGGAGTTTGCATGTTTTCCTTGTGTTTGCGTGGGTTTCCTCCGGGTAATTAGGTAAGCTAAATTGTCTGTAGTGTATGTGTGTGAAAGGTGTTTATAGATGTTTCCCAGTGATGGGTTGCAGCTGGAAGGGCATCCGCTGCATAAAACATATGCTGGATAAGTTGGCAGTTCATTCTGCTGTGGCGACCCCAGATTAATAAAGGGACAAAGCCGAAAAGAAAATGAATGAACATCTAAACAATATTAAGATCCATCTGCATTAAACTAGCATGCAGATTTTCATTAAAGAATGCTCACTTTTCTCTCTCCTTTAGAAAGCAGCATCGTTTTGCAACCGTCTTTGAATTGGCATCATGAGCATGGCTTTGGGCAGTTTACTGACAGAATGATGGGTTGCAAACAAAATATGCACTGAAATGTTCCCCTATGAGCACTATATAGACTCATTGTGGATTTAAAAACCATTTAGAATCACGAAAACAGGCTGTTTATAGGTAGACATAAACAGGAATCGCCTAAGGAATGTTCAGCTGGCTGTATTTGGTGAAATGTCTGCTTTGATCTGCTTTCGTGTAAGTGGTTGAGTGGGTAAATGCTCCTTAATTCAATTTAAGGAATCGAGTCTTTAAAATCCCATGTAGATTAGGAGGAACGTGTCCCTTCTCTGAACTTGGGCAATGAAACAAAGCTGCTTTTGTAGGAGAATGATCTAACTAACTCGTTACAGTTACAGGCCACGAGTTTGACCTGTGATCTGGTAATAGGTGTGGGATTTAGACATTTCTGAATGCGTTTTAATATTGGGATGGTACCTAATGCATGATGGGATTTCGTCTAAGTTTATCTGTCATGTATATTTAATGTGGAGTATGTGGTGATACTGCTGCTCAGCTTCAGGCGCATAATTTGTCATACTTTATGGCTGTGGCTCAGTGAGACCTTCCACACATAAAATAACATCAGCAAATTCACTTCTAACATTTGCTTTTACGCAGAGACTCAAGGTGAAGCTTTTGCAGTAAAGGCACATTTTAATTAGGAAAACATGATGTAGTGTACTCATAGTGCATAATGTCGATAGTGCACGATTTTTTTGTGTGATTTTTTTCCGATAAAAATGACTGATTTTGTGGTAGTAATTCTCAGAAATTTTGCGATTTAAAAAAAAAATATATAAAAAAATTTATATATATATATATATATATATACACTCAGTGTTTCCTCTAGGATTTTTTCCAGCTGTGGCGGCAGGACTGGTAGACACAGATCTACCAACTACCTATGGCAATAATGGCGTAATACGAGCATGCAAATCTCTTTGCTTGCGCGCCGATTTCCTCTGTTCGTGCACAAAACTTCTTGCACGCCCTTAAATATACTCTCCTCAAGTGCAGATTTTCTTGTGCGCTCTCAAATAAACGCTGCTGAAGTGCGATTTAGTGCGTTTATGTAACAAGTATGTCTCCAACATTTATTAGATTTGCTAGGAACATTTATAATTGCGTCTAATAGACCTACAGAGCGGCATTAATGCGTCCTGAAGTAAAGTGAAATGACTATGAACTCCAGCAAGATAAAGTCATTGTATGCAGAGCCTTAGGCTTTAAAGTATAATTATGGAAACTGTGTTCATCTATTCTGAAATCTACGTCGTGTTTGCTGGCCTCACGCATCACGCACCTGTCAGTCAGTCTGTATGTCACTTTAAAGGGTTAAAAAATAACGCACAGCACTACGATTACAGAAAAGTTTGCGCTGTTATAATTCACTTACCTTTTAATACGTTTTGGTGCGATTATAACCCGCTATTAAAAAAAAACGACTGAATGTTTTTGAATGAGAAGCTGTTATGTAGCCGTGGCGGAATGAATTTTGGTGTGGCGCCCCGCCATGGAAGAATGAATGTAGCGGAAGTATACTGTATATACTTACCATATTAGGTAGTCTACTATGTTTGGTGTGCAATTTGACACAATGACAATGACATAAATCATAAAAATAAAGCTTCTTTATTTTGGTCTCTTGTCGAGACAACATCTAAAACAGATCTAAAACGGTAGGGATTAAGCCAAAGGAAGGTTGTATAACTCTTATTTTTATCCATTATCTTACTCTCTCACAGATTTCACTCCCCGGAGCATCTGACATGTACCTCACTCAGGATATACGTTAGGGCTTTCCCTACCGTAATACAGCTAAAACATGGACTACCGTGATACTCGTCAATAGCAGGGAAGCGTTTTCTCTTGTTGACTGCAGTAAAAGAGTTCAACGAAAACATTTATCGATTTGACGCACATCATAATACCAGCCATACACGTAGAGCAAAAATAATGTCCTTCAATTCCGTCCCGTCATCCTTGAACCTATCTCCATCATTGTAAGCTGCTTGCTGTTTTGTCTGTTCCATTACTGATGTTTCCCACTTGTGCAGTCTGATGTGCGCCAAAACGCACAAAACGCCTAAGTCGCGCCTAATGATGGATGCCTAATTCAATCTTTGCATTGACTTCATATGTAAAACACTTGTGCTTCATCCGCGTCTTACTGCACACGCTGAAAAACAATTCCGCCTCACTTCCATGTAATGTAAAGATTGTGGGGGGGCAGGTGACACGTCATTTTTCGAGAGACACACAAATACATCATGTGCACTGCGTATGGAATGTCTTTAAGTAATAATAGTAATAATAATTCCTTACATTTATATAGCGCTTTTCTGGGCACTCAAAGCGCTTTACACATAGGGGGGGAATCTCCTCATCCACCACCAGAGTGCAGCATCCACCTGGATGACGCGACGGCAGCCATTTTGCGCCAGACCGCACACCACACACCAGTTGATTGGTGGAGAAGAGACAGAGTGATGAAGCCAATTATGATATGGGGATGGTTAGGAGGCCATGATGGACAGAGGCCAGTGGGCAGATTTGGCCAGGATGCCGGGGTTAAACCCCTACTCTTTCTCGAAGGACATCCTGGGATTTTTAATGACCACAGGACCTCGGTTTAACGTCTCATACGAAAGACGGCAGTATAGAGTCCCCATCACTATACTGGGGCATTAGGACCCCACACAGGCTGCAGGTTGAGCGCCCTCTGCTGGCCTCACTAACACCACTTCCGGCAGCAACCTAGCTTTCCCATGTGGTCTCCCATCCAGGTACTGACCGGGCGCAGCCCTGCTTAGCTTCAGTGGGCGACCATGTGAGAGTTGCAGAGAGCTAGCTGCCGGCTAAGTCACGTAAAACAATTAATTGCAAACTGAAATTAATATATTTTGATTATATGGTTTGGAGTTGGATGTTTTATGAGATTATTTACATTTTTTGCGATTATTTTGCGTTTAATTAAGTATTTTGCAGGATCGCAAAAACTGTGACTTTTTTTTTATTTAGCGTTGGATTCAGCGATCACGGAATCGCAAAAAACTAGGCGGTCTGATATCTCAATGCTAGAACATACGCATAATCATATAAGAAATTATTTGGTATAGAAACATATCAGGTACTGTAGTTGGACCAAATGTGGTTTTTTGTATTTTTCGTCAACCTGGAGGAGATTTTTTGTTGTTGTTGTTTTGATGTTTTAAATCAGGGGTGCCCAAACTTTTTTGTATGACGGGCCAAAAACCAAATATCATTGATTCGGCCGTGGGCCAAAGATAAATATCTCAAACTATTTTACATTAACGTTGTTATGCGTAATTTCCTAATTCCTTTTTATAATATAAAAAAATAAATAGAAAACATTACTTTGAATCGTATTAACTAATGCAGTATAACTTTTTAAAAATATAACTTATTGCGATAAAAACTTCAATCACATTTATAACACAGTGGAGTTCAACACTGAGTACACTAGTCAAGCAGAAGCTGCCTTTGCCTTTGCCTTCATTCGCTTACTAAAGTTTTTGCATTGTCCTCTATGTGACATTTTAAACTAAATCTTATTCAATTACACCATTTAAATTGAAACATTTAATTTCAGCTAGCTTTTTTTTGTAACTTAATAACAAAACAAACAAATAAAAGGTTACATTAAATTTGAAATGACAATCTCTAAACCATTCTTAAATAGGATGGAGGAAATATTCAAAGGTTACCATGGGCCAATGTTGGCTCACGGGCCCAGTTTGAGCATCTCTGTTTTAAATGAACAATGGTTTTGTTTGTTGAATTCACAGACTGGTGAATTGTGTTAGTGTCTGTGTTTTTGAGAGAGAAAAACAAATCTATAATAGGATGCAGTTTTAATTTGACTATATGTCAAATAGCTACTATAAATTGTTTACATCACGAGATAATGCAATTGAGGGAATAATTTATTTTGAAGCATTTGAAAGCATGATAAAAACAACAGGCAGTTCATTACAATGTATATAAAATACCTTCAACGTTTAAATAATGGGACACAATTCAATTCAATTCAAATGTATCTCTATTTATAATTTTATACATATATATATATATATATATAATATTTAAAAATATTTATTCAATTATATTATATTATTTTAATAAATGAATTTGTATTAAATGCATTTGTATTAAATGCATTTATTATAACAATAATAAATTAATCTTTTAAATAAGTGTTAAATAATAATTTAACAATAATATTTGTAATTTTTATCATATTTAATAGAATAGAATACATTGTCGTATATATACTGTAGTATATATACTGTAGTTATATTTGCCAAAATCTGTTTTATTTATTATTAATTTATGTGTGTGTACCACTGAAGCAGACCAAGCTTTGAACCATTATGTGAGCTAGTAAATAACGATCAAATTTGTTTTGTTATTATTTTGTTTGGACTATCCCTTCACAGGCTTATATTCTAGCTTAGAAATGATCTGGCATGTGTTTAACAATCAGAATGTGTCAAATCTCAGCGGTACCATTAGAAAACAGCACGGTTTTCAAAAAGGAAGTGATTTAGCCAGTAGATGCGGCACACCCTTCACCTCTGTCTAACCACAGCTTCCCCGAAACGCGTTCTCTCTGGATTTGTTTTCTCTTGTTCAGCCTGTTCTTCTCCTCCTTGAACTGATGTCTGTATCTCCCTCTCCATCTCAATGAGTCTTTTGTGACTCCTCCGCTTTTCACTTCTGTTTACCTTGGCTGAGATCTGCTCTATTTTCTGTATCTCACTCTTTTTCATTGCCCAAGGGTCTGTTTTTTGTGCACAGGAAGCAGTTAAGCTTGCGTTGGAGAGTCACTCCGATAGTGACAATTACCCTGGATGCTGGACCTTCTTAGAAAAACAGTTTAGACGCCACACACGGAGCTTTGACATTCCATGTGGACTTTGTCTTATCCCTTATAAAAATCTCCTCAAGGAGGGCTCTTTTCTCAAACCCACATCCTTTTATTTGGAGGAAGAATGTGGCTCCCACCCAGAGGATGCTTGGAGGTTGTGTCCGGGGGCCATTTAAAGGCATGATGAGGCAACTTCACCTTTTGGATATGTTTTTATATAAACTATTGAATGGATGTTTATTATTTCGAGAAAGAAGTCCCTTGTTAAAGTGGTTTCTTGGAGCCTGGCTGTGGGCAGAGAGCATCTGTAAGGGGTAGGGGGTCTCCTTTTGCTCTGTCGAGAGCTATTAAAGTGATTCATTCCGAGAGTCTCTCTACTTTGCAGACTGTACACAAGCTGAATACAAATAGAGGGTTTACGGAGTTTCTTCTTCACATTCATCAGGTCAAGCTCGCTGCCTACTTGTCAGCTCCGCCGTGTCATGATCAATGTAAATCTTGGCAAAATAAGAGGAGGAAAATTGCATGAGTCACTGAGGGCCTTAATATGTGTTGTGCTCTAATGCTTGCCATATGTTTGCAGCAGCCGTTCAGATTTGAATCGAGAATGGTTTTTCAAATGGCAATTACATTTCTGAGTGTGAATGGAATTTAAAGTGAGGTATAGCAAACTGGAGGCAAAGTTGTTTATTTTTGACTACAAAACTGTGGATGGTTGGATGGATGGATGGATATGAGTGGATGGCTGGTTATGGGTGGATGGCTAGATATGGATGTATGTATGTATGTATGTATGTATGTATGGATGGATGCATGGATGCATACAGTTGGACAGAATGACAGATTGATGGGTCGGTAGATGGATGAATAAATGGATAGATGGATGGATGGATAAAAACAGATTGGTAGAATGACAGATGGATGGAAGGATGGATAGATAGATATGAACAGACAGACATAAAGACAGACAGACAGATAGACAGATAGATAGACAGATATGTCTTTGGATGGATGGATGGATGGATGGATGGATGGTTAGATGGACGAATAGACAGACAGACAGACAGACAGATAGATGATAGATAGATAGATAGATAGATAGATAGATAGATAGATAGATAGATAGATAGATAGATAGATAGATAGATAGATAGATAGATAGATAGATAGATAGATAGATAGATAGACAGGCAGATAGATAGATAGATAGATAGATAGACAGACAGACAGACAGACAGACAGACAGACAGACAGACAGACAGACAGACAGACAGACAGACAGAGAGATAGATAGATAGATAGATAGATAGATAGATAGATAGATAGATAGATAGATAGATAGATAGATAGATAGATAGATAGATAGATAGATAGATAGATAGATAGATAGATAGATAGATAGATAGATAGATAGATAGATAGATAGATAGATAGATAGATAGATAGATAGATAGATAGGCAGGCAGGCAGGCAGGCAGGCAGGCAGGCAGGCAGACAGACAGACAGACAGACAGACAGACAGACAGACAGACAGACAGACAGATAGATAGATAGATAGATAGATAGATAGATAGATAGATAGATAGATAGATAGATAGACAGGCAGATAGATAGATAGATAGATAGATAGATAGATAGATAGATAGATAGATAGATAGATAGATAGATAGATAGATAGATAGATAGATAGATAGATAGATAGATAGATAGATAGATAGACAGGCAGATAGATAGATAGATAGATAGATAGATAGATAGATAGATAGATAGACAGGCAGATAGATAGATAGATAGATAGATAGATAGATAGATAGATAGATAGACAGACAGACAGACAGACAGACAGACAGACAGACAGACAGACAGACAGACAGACAGACAGACAGAGAGATAGATAGATAGATAGATAGATAGATAGATAGATAGATAGATAGATAGATAGATAGATAGATAGATAGATAGATAGATAGATAGATAGATAGATAGATAGATAGATAGATAGATAGATAGACAGGCAGATAGATAGATAGATAGATAGATAGATAGATAGATAGATAGATAGATAGATAGATAGATAGATAGATAGATAGATAGATAGATAGATAGATAGATAGATAGATAGATAGATAGATAGAGATTGAATAAATGACAGATGGATGGATGGATGGAAAGGCAGAAGAATGAAAAATTGATGGAGGAATAGATGGATGATGAATGTGTGTTTAGTAAATAATTGGGTGGATGGATAGAAAAAAAATGCACAGAGAGATGAGATGAAAAATGGATGAATGGATATATTGACTATGAATTGATGGATGAAAAATGGATGGATGGCGAGATGAATGGATGGATAAATACATGGATGGATAAACAATAAATTGTTCGATGGATGTACAAATGAGTGACGATAAAATAGATGGGTGGATGGATGAAAAAAGATGCATGGAGAGATGGGATGAAAAATAGATGAATGAATATATTGACTATGGGTGGATGGATGAGTGGATGAATGAATAGATAGATGTATAGTTAGACAATTGGATGGATGGATGGACAGATGGATGGATGAATGAACGGATAAATTAAATATAATGACGGATGGATGGATAAAAATGGATGAAATAATAGGTGGATAAATAGTAAATAGATGGATAGATGTACAAAGGAGTAATAAAAAATAGATGGGTGGATGGATGAAAAAAGGATGCATGGAGAGATGGGACGAAAAATAGATGAATTAATATATGGGTGGAAGGATGAGTGGATAAATGAACAGATAGATGTATGGTTAGACAATTGGATAGATGGATGGATGGACAGATGAATGAATGGATAAATTAAATAGAATGACATGGATTGATGGAGGGATGAAAATAGATGGAGTAATAAATGGATAAATTCTGTAGTAAATAGATGGATGGATGTACAAATGAGTGATGAGAAAATAAATGGCTGGATGAAAAATATATGAATGAATATTTTGACAATGGGTGAATGGATGAGTGGATGAATGAATAGATAGATGTATAGTTAGACAACGGATGGATGGATGGATGGATGAACGGAGGAATAATAGATTGACAGTAGGATGGATGGATGGATGGATAGAAGAATCAATGTACAAAAGACTGTATGAATAAACTGATAAATGGATAGAAAAATAGACTGATGGATAAACAGGTGATAGAACGATAGCTTTATGTGCATAATTTAATTTCACACTAACTATACTCAGCTACTCACTTTACTTTTCACTATCGCTCTGTCATCATTTAGAGCATATCCCATGGTTTTATTTCTTTCCGCCCATTTCCACTCTACTGTCCCTATCCAGGTCTGCATGTCCCGTTTTCCATCCCATCCACACGGAGAAGTGAATCACTTAGAGAGAGAAAACTGTCACACACAGATATAGTGAGAGCTCAAGGGATGGTGAAGAATAGTAGTTAACATAACCAGGGACGGAGTATATCCCAGCAGTGCAGTGTATTCCGGCTTTAATTATGATGAATGAGGAAGTGTCTCCTCGTGGGTGTGAAGGGGGCCGCTGGGGAACAGGCTGGAAGGAAACCTCCACTCATGGGCTTCTTTTAGACCTCTCCTATCCTCTCCTGGGTATTTCTGCTGCATCAGGAAATTTTCATTCTCAGGAATGTTCTTTACCTTCCTCATCCATCACACCTGCTCCTGGCCCCGGTTTCCAGTAAACCCGGAGCTGGTGCAGTCACTTGGCGAGGGCCGGCCTGCTGTTGAAACACATGAAATAAGACATCCATAAAATTACAAGCGCTGGATATTGATTTCACACATGCCCAAGGATGTACTTGGCAATCCGTCATCTATGGTGAAGTTGCTATAATTGTGCTCACGGCATTCTAATATGCTTGAATAAATCACTAGAATGATATTTTCCTGCAATATTAAGATTTCGCTCACTAGTTTTTGCAGTTTTATAACATACTGAGAAATTATGTATCACGTTCATCTTTTCAAGACTTAAAAATCTTTAAATCATGGGAAAATATCATTCTTTCTAAATAATTTCTTAGAATTGCATGCATAAAAATAATAATGATAATAATTGTTATAATAATAATAATAATAATAATACTTATTATTATTATTATACTGTGAAATTATTTTCATTTTCAATTACTGTGAAATTATATTTCTTTACTGAAAAAGTTGCTTCTTTGGGGAAAAATGGAAAAGTTTTTAATAATAAAATATTGTTAATGCTTAGATATTAGATGTCCTTATTTTAAAAATCACAAATTTTATTATTTTTTTAATCTTATCTTTTATTATTTTTATTTATTTTTTTTATTATTTAATTTAATTTAATTTATTATTATTTTAATTTTTATATTATTTTAGTTTATTTTAATTTATAAAATTGTTATTGTTTTTATTTTATTTTATTTTGTTTTAGTTTTTTATTATTTTATTTTATTATTATTTTTTATTTTATTTTATTTTAGTTTTTTATTATTTTATTTTATTTATTATTATTTTTTATTTTATTTTATTTTTATTATTTGTTCTTTATTATTTTATTTTATTTTTTATTATTTAATTTATTTTTTATTATTTATTTTATCTTATTTTTATAATTTTTATAATTTTTTTAAATAACATTTTTATTTATTATTATTTTATTATTTATTTATTATTTTTGTTTTATTTAATTTTTAAAAATTTTTAATTTTTTATTCAATTTTTATTATTTATTTTTTATTTTATTTTATTTTATTTTATTTTATTATTTTTTATTATTATTTTCTTTTATTTTTTATCATTTATTTTTATTTTATTTTTTTTCATTTTTTTCATTTATTATTATTTTTATTTTATTTAATTTAATTTTATTTAATTTAATTTAATTTAATTTTATTTTATTTTATTTTATTTTATTTTCTTTTATTTTCTTTTATTTTCTTTTATTTTTATTTTTTTTTTTTAATGAACCACTTTAAAAAAAAATCCTAATAATATATTTTAAAACATCTCACCATCACATAGCCTAAGGTAATAGCAAGTACCAAGCACATTAATAAGCATGTACTTTTTGTTCATTTAAAAAAGAAAAAAAAACCTGGAAGAAAACTCTATCACCATATGTTATTTGAGAACTTGGACAGAAGACATGCATTGTGGCCGACTATCTGTTGATCTCTGAATAACCTAATCTCACTGATATCAGTAATACTGCAACTTTTAATTTAGCTTAATAAAGCCATATGGGACAGGCAAAAAGATTATGAAGGTCAAAGCCATTGTCAACCAGTTGGACAAGGATATAGGGACATTTTATTTGGACAAAACGCTACTATGAGACTATGAGAGAGAGGAGAAGTAAACGAGGGAGGAGAATAGAAGGAGAGATGAATGGAGGAGGGGCAGAGAGGTGCAATCTGTGCTGTTGGCACTGCTGGTATTTAATGCTCCTTCTTCTCATTCCTGCACAACAGATGGCAAATCAGCCATGGGTTCCCAAGTGGTCTGACTGGCATTGAGCAGGGCTGGGTCGTTTCAATGCCACCGTGAGGATAGAATTGCCATTTAGCACATGGAAAACAAACATTCTTAAAAGATTCACTGAAGTATTTTTAAAGTCCGTATTGTACATTTACACTGCGTTCTCTGGATGCACTTTTACTGTACTGTAAAATTAAAGAGGCTGTTTTTGCTGCTGCAGCTTTATGACTTATAAATTACCTTGTTATGATTGACTACCCTTTGCTTACTGGTGTAATTCACACTGTTTCTGAACACTTAATAGGCTTATATATGTTAATTTTCCCATGATTATGACTTCAAATCACCCTTTTTTTTAGTTTTCATAATTGTCCTGGTTTGGCCTGGGGAAACAGATTTGTCTGATCAAAATTAGATTATGATTATAATATCATCAGATCATCGCTTGACAATTGTGTACCAAATGAGTGGGATTTAGCTTTGTGCTGAAGTAAAAAAAAAAAGCCTAATCCTTTTATTAATAAGGGATAAAAGCTTTTTAATATTTAGATAATAAATGGGTGGATGGATGGATGGATAAATAGATAGATGGACAGACAGCAGAATGAATGAATAAATTAGTGAATAGATGGATGGATGGGCAGATGAACGAATGAGTGAATGAATATTAATAAATCGATAGATATACAAATGGATAGACAAACAGATGGATTGATGGACATTTTGGTTAATGAACAGATAAATGAACAGACAGATAGATAGACAGATAAATGGACAGGTGAATGAACGAATGAATGAATGAATGAATGAATGAATGAATGAATGAATGAATGAATGAATGAATGAATGAATGAATGAATGAATGAACGAACGAACGAACAAGCGAATGAACAAACGAACAATTGAATGAACGAACAGACAGACAGATGAATAAATGAATGGACATGGTTGGATGGATGGAAGGACAGGTGAATGAATGAATAGATGGACAGGGATGAATGAATGATTGAATAAATTAATAGATGGACCGATGGATGAATGAATGAATGAATGAATAGACAAATTAACTGATAGATAGATAGATAGATAGATAGATAGATAGATAGATAGATAGATAGATAGATAGATAGATAGATAGATAGACGGATGGATGGACGGATGGATGGACGGATGGATGGACAGATGAATGGATGGATAGACAAATAGACAGATGAATGAATGAACGAACGAACGAACGAATGAACGAACGAACGAACAAGCAAACGAACAAACAAACAAACAAGTGAACGAATGAATGAATGAATGAATGGACATGGTTGGATGGATGGATAGATGGATGGAAGGACAGGCGAATGAATGAATAGATGGACAGGGGTAAATGAATGATTGAATAAATAGGTGGACAGATGAATGAGTGAGTGAATGAATGAATGGATGAATCTATGAACGAATGAATGAATAGACAAAGAAGGAATAGATGGATGGACTGACAGATGAATGGATAGATAGATAGATAGATAGATAGATAGATAGATAGATAGATAGATAGATAGATAGATAGATAGATAGATAGATAGATAGATAGATAGATAGATAGATAGATAGATAGATAGATAGATAGATAGATAGATTTTTTGAATGAATGAATGAATGAATGAATGAACGAATGAACGAATGAATGAATGAATGAATAAAAAAGATGATTGGATGGATGGATGGATGGATGGATGGAAGTATGGATGGATGATCAGACTGACAGATGAATGAATGATGGACAAATGAAGGAAATATTGACGAATGAATGACTGAATGACTGACTAACTGACTGACTGACTGACTGACTGAATGAATGAATGAATGAATGAATGAATGAATGAATGAATGAATGGATGGATGGATGAATTGATGGGCAGACAAACATACAAACGGACAGATGAATGAATAGATGGGTGAACAGATGGACAAATGAATGAATGGATGGATGGATGGATGGATAGACAGACAGATGGATATGGGGAGAGATTGGTGGTTGAAATGACAAATGAAAGGATAGCTAGATAGATAGACTGTACAATATTGACCCATTCTGCTGCTTGATGAAGTGGGATAATACTGTTTATGATGGCCATTGTTACATAAATCCGTATTACTGAGTGTTTGTTGACAGAGGGTCAATAGCATGTCCATTATTAGCTGCTCGTTATCAGGTTTATTAATGGACTGCGGTTATTCCCATGACATCATTCCATACATTTTCCTCCCAGAGCTACTGCAGTTGTCAAGTGCACACACCTACTGTAAATCCCGAGCTCTGCACATGAATGCCTGCCCACACCAATGCAGCCATACACAAGCGTAATGAATCCAGACGCAGCTAAATATACCTGTCAGTCATGTGCTATCACAGAGTATTTAAAGATGTGGCATCATCATACCTGCAGCCAGACAGAAATAACACGCGAGAGACTGTGAAGACACCAGCAGACTCTGGCTCACTTTAGACTCTCTCTTTCTGTGAGGTGTGAAAGTCACTGTTGGCACTCGTCAGCCTGCTTGCAAATTTGCTGAGAAAAGCTATGCACATTTTTTTTCATTACACTAATAAACCTGCATGATTGTGACAAACAAAACAAAATTACAATGGTTTTCAAATGGTTTTATTTATGTGCTGTTTCTTTCTAGATAGTTTTATGTTTCTAGATAGATGGATGGATGGATGGATGGATGGCTGGATACAGACTGATAGAACGACAGATTTATAGATGGATGGCTAGATGGACGAATAGACAGACAGACAGACAGATATAATGATATAATGACGGATGGATGGATGGATGGATGGATAGATGAATGATGGATAGATGAATGGATAGACACAGACTGATAAAACGACAGATGGGTGGGTGGATGGATGGATGGTTAGATGGACAGATAGACAGATGGATGGATAGATAGATAGATAGATAGATAGATAGATAGATAGATAGATAGATAGATAGATAGATAGATAGATAGATAGATAGATAGATAGATAGATAGATAGATAGATAGATAGATAGATAGATAGATAGATAGATAGATAGATAGATAGATAGATAGATAGATAGATAGATACTGTAGATAGATAGATAGATAGATAGATAGATAGATAGATAGATAGATAGATAGATAGATAGATAGATAGATAGATAGATAGATAGATAGATAGATAGATAGATAGATAGATAGATAGATAGATAGATGGTGGATGATGGATGGATGGATGGATGGCTGGATACAGACTGATAGAACGACAGATTTATAGATGTATGGCTAGATGGACGAATAGACAGACAGACAGACAGACAGATATAATGATATAATGACAGATGGATGGATGGATGGATAGATGAATGATGGATGGATGAATGGATAGACACAGACTGATAAAACGACAGATGGGTGGGTGGATGGATGGATGGTTAGATGGACAGATAGACAGATGGATGGATGGATGGATGGATGGACGAATAGACAGACAGATAGATAGATAGATAGATAGATAGATATATAGATAGATAGATAGATAGATAGATAGATAGATAGATAGATAGATAGATAGATAGATAGATAGATAGATAGATAGATAGATAGATAGATAGATAGATAGATAGATAGATGGTGGATGATGGATGGATGGATGGATGGATAGATACAGATTGATATAATGATGGATGATGGTTGGATGGATGGATGGATGGATGGATGAATACAGACTGATAAAATTACAGATGGTTTGGTGGATAGATGGATGGATGGATGGATGAATGGATGGATGGATGGATGGACAGACGGGTGGGTGGGTGGTGTTTGTGTTTGGTTGGATGGATGGATTGATATAATGATGGATGGATAGATGGATGGATGAATGATGGCTGGATGGATGGATGGATAGATACAGATTGATAGAACGACAGATGGGTGGGTGGGTGTATGGATAGATGGTTTGATGGACGAATAGACAGACAGACAGACAGACAGACAGACAGACAGACAGACAGATAGACAGATAGACAGATAGATAGATAGATAGATAGATAGATAGATAGATAGATAGATAGATAGATAGATAGATAGATAGATAGATAGATAGATAGATGGGTGGATGAATGGGTGAGTGGGTGGGTGGTTGAGTGAATGGATGGATGGATGGATGAATGATGGATGGATGGATAGATACATACTGATAGATTGACAGATGGGTGGGTGGATGGATGGTTTGATGGACGAATAGACAGACAGACAGACGGACGGACAGATAAACGAATGCGTGGGTGGGTAGTTGGATGGATGGAGAGATAGATAGACTTTTACTTTAAATAATAATAATCATAATAAATTATTGTTATGAATTAAGAAATTAAAAATAAACATATGTAATTATAAATAATATAATAATTAAATAAATTACATAGTAAATGTAATAAATGACATTGTAATTTTAAAACTTATAATATATGTCTATGAAATGGAAAATCAAGGTAAATATTAATTTTGAGCAGACTATGTGATTAATGTCTATGATTTCAAGTCAAGCTGAAATTTCTAAATCATGCAAAATAAAATATATATATATATATATTTATTTATTATGTTATCTATACTTTTTTACATTCCATAAATTTGTAACTGTGAAATCACCCTTAGCGAAACAAAACCCATCAAAAATCAAACAAACATATTTTGGTGGAATTGAAAAAAATCATACAAAAATGATAAATATGACAGAACTGCCATATGACGCACGTAAAATGTCAACAATTTTTAGCTATTATGCACAGATCTGGGTTCACTCACTGTCCTTCCAAAGCTTATCTGGGTGATACTTTCCTGCATTTGTGAGGCATTCTGGGTAAGTACAGAAAGGTCTGCTGGTTCACTGTACAGCAGGGCTCGTCCTCCTCAGGGACCCGTGTGTCCTTATTTGGGCCGAAACGACAGACCCCGTCCCACAGCAACAGCAGTGCCCTCGCCATCTATTTACAGCTGGGGCAGGGGAGGGTGTCCGGATTATTTCCAAATCTCCCCGAGTGGGTCTGGCTGAATGCTTGTTTAAGAAAGCCAGCCGTGCCGTGGGCCCTTCACGGCGCAATTATCAGCCTGTTTCTCATGACTCACGTCTAAGCTTGACTTGTTTATCTGAAGGCCTGGAAGAATCTGTGCTAAACTTACTCACTGCCACTGCGTGACCTGGGACGCTTTCCAGAGACGTCTGTGTGCCATTGCCATACTTCAGACACAAATAGAATTGTTTTTTGTCCTGTATATACAGTACTGTCCAAAAGTCTTATGCTGGAGCACCGCGTCACTCACACTAGTTTACTTGCGGGAGTTTTTTTTATTCACAACAAACGCGAAATTAATTTACTTGAGTAAATTGCATACAAAGTCGATGCAAATGCATGAATAAAGGTTAATTATTCCCGCACAAATACTTGAACAAATAATTGCTCTCAAGAGAAAAATTAATGTGAGAAAAAAAAAACATTCCATGAGTAAACTAGAGCAAGTGGCTTGTTTGGTGTGAACCCAGAATTTCACCTTAAACGGATTTTTAGCACGAGTTGAATTTGAGATTTTTAAATAGTAGATGCGAGTCAGGCAAGTTACTTTTGTCACTCATTGAAAATTTTCATACATTCACACATTTGCATTGACTTTTATATTAAAGTCCTCCTGGAAAATTGTGCAAACATCTCCAAGACAATTTAAAAACCCTACCTGCAAACCTACCTGAAAACTATGAAAAACGTACTCACCGGCCACTTTATTAGGTACAACTTACTAGTACTGGGCTAAACTCCCTTTTGCTTTCAGAACTGACTTAATCCTTTGTGGCATAGATTCAACAAGGTACTTCAAATATTCCTCAGAGATTTTGGTCCATATAGACATGATAGCATCACGCAGTTGCTGCAGATTTGTGGGCTGCACATCCATGATGCGAATCTCTTGTTCCACCACATCCCAAAGGTGCTCTATTGGATTGAGATCTGGTGACTGTGGGGGCCATTTGAGTACAGCGAACTTATTGTCATGTTCAAGAAACTAGTCTGAGATCATTTGCACTTTATGACATAGCGTGTCATCCTGCTGGAGATAGCCATCATAAGATACGTACACTGTGGTTATAAAGGTATGGACACGGTCAACAATACTCAGGTCGGCTGTGGTGTTACAATGTTCAATTGGTACTAATAGGCCCAATGTGTGCCAAGAAAGTATCCCCCACGCCATTACACCACCAACACCAGCCTGAACCATTGATACAAGGCAGGATAGATTCATGCGTTCATGTTGTTGATGCCAAATTCTGACCCTACCATCCGAATGTTGCAGCAGAAATCGAGACTCATCAGACCAGGCAACGTTTTTCCAATCTTCTATTGTCCAATTTTGGTAAGCCTGTGCGAATTGTAGCCTCAGTTTGCTGTTCTTAGCTGACATGAATGTCACCCGATGTGGTCTTCTGCTGCTGTAGGCCATCCGCTTTAATGTTGGATGTATTGTGTGTTCAGAGATGCTCTTCTGCATACCTCGGTTGTAACGAATGGTTATTTGAGTTACTGTTGCCTTTCAATTAGCTCGAACCAGTCTGGCCATTCTCCTCTGACCTCTGGCCTCTGGTATCAACAAGGCATTTGCGTCCACAGAACTGCCGCTCACTGAAAGTTTTATTTTTTATTTTTTTGGACCATTATCTGTAAACCCTAGAGATTGATGTGTGTGAAAATCCCAGTAGATCAGCAGTTTCTGAAATACTCAGATCAGCCCGTCTGGCACCAACAACCATGCCACGTTCAAAGTCACTTGAATCACTTTTCTTCCCTATTCTGATGCTCGGTTTGAACTGCAGCAGATTATCTTGACCATGTCTACATGCCTAAATGCATTGAGTTGTTGCCATGTGATTGGCTGATTAGAAAATTTTATACGCAAAGGATGGTTAAACCAAATTAGAAGTTAATTGATAAAATCTATTTTTAAAAGTATACTGATTTTACAGCATTTTATAGAATTGCTTAAAAAGTAAGCATTACTGTAAAAATAACAGTACTGTAGCTTCGCAGGTAAGTTTGTTGAAGTGTTTTGAATATTTTTGGCCTTTTTTGGTAAAAATACTAGTGGACTAAGACTATCGCTGTATATTTGTATATCTAAAGTTATATTTCAGAACTAACTGAATTATTTTCAGTTTGATATAATTATCTTCTAACACAAGGAGCAATGGGCACTCTTCACAATGTAAACCTGCTTATGGGTACATTAGAATTAGAATTAGATCTACAATAATAATAGAATTTAGACATTACATTAAGTACTGGGCCATATACAGTGGGTATAGAAAAGAATCAGAAAAGAAGATATCTTATTAGTATAAAAAAGAAGTGGAAGGTAATTGGTACAACACAGACCCTCCCTGGATCAGGACGTCGCTCCAAACTGGATGAAAGAGCCAGGAGGAAACTGATCAGAGAGGCAACCAAGAGGCCTACAACAACTCGAAGCAGTTGCAGGAATTTATGTCAAAGAGTGGTCATTGTGTGCATGTGACAACAATATCAAAAATTCTCCACAAATGTGGCTTGTATGGAAGGGTTGCTTGAAAAAAGCCACATAAAGTCATGATTGAGCTTTGCCGAAACGCACCGAGAAGATTCCAAGGTCGCGTGGAAAAAAGTGTTATGGTCAGATGAGACTAAAATTGAGTTGTTTGGCCTCAACACCAAACGATATGTCTGGCGGAAATCCAACACAGCTCACCATCCAAATAACACCATTCCTACCGTAAAACATGGAGGTTGAAATATCTTGTTATGGGGCTGTTTCTCTGCAGCAGGAACTGGAGCACTTGTCAGGATAGAAGGAAAAATGGATGGGGCAAAATACCGAAAAATTCTTAAGGAAAATCTGCTGCCCTCTGCCAGAAAGTTATCAATGGGAAAAAGGTTTACCTTCCAACATGACAACACCCCAAAGCACACAGCAAAACTGACCACACAGTGGTTAAAGGAGAAAAAGGTGAATGTCCTGGCATGGCCAAGTCAAAGTCAGAGTCCAGACTCCATTGAGGTCCTGACTCTCTGTGGTCATTAAAAATCCCATGGCACTTCTTGTAAAGAATAGGGGTGTAACCCTGGTGTCCTGGCCAAATTCCCTCCATCGGCCCTTACCGGCCTCCCAATCATCCCCATCCATTGAATTGGCTCTATCACTGTCGTACCACTCCCCCTATAGCTGGTGTGTGGTGAGCGCACTGGCGCAGTTGTCCTGTGGCTGCCGTCTGTAACATCCCCGGCTCGTTCCTACTCACCCAATCCAGTTTCACCACCTCATACCAGTCCCATCCAATCACGAGAACCTTCCCCCGAGTATTAACCATCTGCACCTGTTCCTCATCAGCCTGGACACTATAAACACTCACCTCCTCCGTTCACTCTTCGACCAGTATTGAAGTTGTATGGTTGTCTTCACCCAAGCTCCCTCGTCTTATCTTCTTCCATGGATGTTCCTTCTGAGTCTTCGTAACCATCGCACTGATAAAGGGAAGTGACTTTACTATCTGACTTTGTCTGAAGATCTGTAATCACCCTCATGCTCTATATGCCTGTTACCATCGACGGAGGTTTAGGATGCTAACCCATGCTTCACTCTCATCGTACTTATAAGGCGGAGACTTGTGTGGTGATCCTCCACAATCTTCCATTCCCCCTGAACTGTGTGACTGTGATTCCCCGCTGTGCTACAGCGAGCAGTACCGTCTAGCTCTAACACCAGCTCTACTCCAGCAGTGCTGTGAGCGATATCACCGGCACCTAAGCTCTGCCTTTCATACAGCCAGTGTGATATTCCTTTGTTGCTTACTTTGAATAAAAGTTGTGAATAGATAACCATCTCTGTCTTCCTTGTCTACCAGCGTGACACTGTCGCATCATCCAAGTGGATACTGCACACTGGTGGTGGTGTGGAGAGACCCCCCCTCATGATTGTAAAGCGCTTTGGGTGTATGGCCATGCACAATAAATGTGCTATATAAATACACCTTACTTACTACTTACTTACTACTACTTGAAATTCTGTGGAATGACTTGAAGACTGCAGTCCACAAACGGACACCATCAAATTTAACTGAACTTGATTCTGCAAAGAGGAGTGGGCTAATATTGCAAAGTCTAGATGTGCAAAGTTAGTAGAAACGTATCCCAACATATTAAAGGCTATAATTAGAGCAAAAGGTTATTCAACCAAATACTGAAACAATGGAGGGATCCTTTTTGTGTACCCATTGATTGCGTTTTTTGTATGTTCATTTTTTTCAGACATGTGGTGTTATATCTTTTGATTGGGTGTTATAAGTTGCACTAAGTAAATACAGTTGAATAAAACAAAAACTGTGTCTGTCTTCATTTCAGGCTACAATGCAACAAAATGTAATTATTTTGAAGGGGGGTGATTTTTTTCCCTACCCACTGTATATTGACTATTTTATTCTCAATTGGAAAGCAAGTGAAGAGGAATTGCATGCATTTATGATATTTCTATATACAGATAAAAATACATTAGTCTCTGCTGATGATTACCCCTTGTTACCTCTGAAAAAATGTTTACCTACAAGAAATTTGGTAAACAGTCTTTAAATTCTAAGCCATTGATTTATTACAGGAGCACATCCACAGATCTGCATTCAGACAGCATTTAACAAAGTAAATACATCAAGGCGAGTTCAATTACTAAAAAAATGACCAAAGGAAACAAAAACAATCATCTTCAGTTAATCATATCCTCACTTAAACTAAAAATAGTTGCCTAAACCCATATTTAATTGGGAAAAATAAGAGCCACTAGGGAAATAAAATGCCTCACTCAGTTTTTAACACCCATGTTTGCTTGCATACAGATCTCTCAAATGGTGTCGGAGGGCAACCGGGAGGGTCTCAATGAAGCCGCGCTCAACCGCTACAATGCAGACCGTCCCACTGCTACTCCTGCTCCTGCCCCGGCCACCACAGCGCCCTCTAGTGGCACCTCCGCTGCTGCGTCCTTCTTTGCCAGGTAAATGACCTTACTATTCTGCTTGCTTCGGGTTGGCTGACTGTGTTTGGTTATAATTCTGTGCCACATTAGATTTTAAGGTACTGTTCACACCAACTCACACCAAACCTGGAAGTAATTTTCTAATCAAACCCATATTTATCTGGAACAATAAGAGCCGCTAGGGAGATAAACTGCCTCACTGAGAACATTACCTGCATTTGATTATCTGTAAATAGGCAATGGCTGTTTTGCACATTGTTTTTAACACCCATGTTTACTGTCAGTGTACATCTGATGGAAATTGTGAAAATCTGGAAGTTGCATTTCTTTTGCACTTTTGCGATATAATAATAACCAGCTTGCCTCATTGCAGTCTTGGCAGACGTGCAGATGAATGGTGATTGTGGCTACAAAGCATTTATTTTAGCTCAGATTATGATCTCAACGCGCTTTTACCAGAGTGCTTGATTTGTAAACATTTTGACATTTGCAAAACATAACAAACTTAAAGAGATCGTTCACCCAAAAACTTGTCTAAAAATGTATTTACAATTTACAGTACTCTAAATAAACACTAGATGTTTTAAAGAAAGCTGAATATCTGTAACCATTGACTTCCATAGTAGGAAAAACAAATACTATGGAAGTCAATGGTTACAGGTTTCCAACATTTGTCAAAATATATTATTATTTTGTTCAACAGATGACAGAAAATCATAAAGGTTTGAAGTAAATGATCGCCAACCTGATTTCACCAAGTAGGACATTTTCCTGGATTTACATCTATGTTGATTCTGGAACAACATTCCAATCAGCCGATCAGAATTAAGGGATCTGTTTACAGTTTATGTTAAGTTTAGGCTGACTGAATCCATAGTTTCTTCTGTTAAAGAATCTTGAAAACCAAGAGCCATTGACTTGCATGGCGTTTTCTTTCTAATATAAAATTAGATATTTAGAAATAAGACATTTCTAAAAAATCTTCTTTTGTGTTCAACAGAAAAAAAGGATGAGTAAATGGTGAACAATTGTTTTTGGTGAACTGTCCCTTTAATAATATGCTGTTGCCCAATGAAATATAACAATGCAATCACACATAGAAATCTTATACAGTATATGGCAATGTGTGCAAATTACATACAGTTGAAGTCAGAATTATTAGCCTCCCTTTGAATTTTTTTTTCTTTTTTAAATATTTCCAAAATTATGTTTAGCAGAGCAAGGAAATTTTCACAGTATGTCTGATGATATTTTTTCTTCTGGAGAAAGTCTTATTTGTTTTATTTTGGCTGGAATAAAAGCAGTTTTTAATTTTTTAAAAAACATTTTAAGGTCAAAATTATTAGCCACTTTAAGCTATATATTTTTTCGATAGTCTACAGAACAAACCATCATTATACAATAACTTGCCTAATTACCCTAACCTGCCCAGTTAACCTAATTAACCTAGTTAAGCCTTTAAAGTGTCTTGAAAAATATTGAGTAAAATATTATTTACTGTCATCATGGCAAAGAAAAAATAAATCATTTATCAGAAATGAGTTATTAAAACTATTATGTTTAGAAATGTGTTGAAAAAATCTTCTCTGCGGTAAACAGAAATTGGGGAAAAAATAAACAGGGTGGCTAATAATTCAGGGGGGCTAATAATTCTGACTTCAACTGTATATGGCATACAAGTTAATATTTGGATTTCATATATACATATACATACACAGTGCTCAGCATATAGATTATATTAGTCAGTACTGAAGCCAAATCTGGAACTTATCTAACAAAATAACCTACGATAACGGTCCAAAAACAAGTACAGCCAAATTTATATGTTATAGAAAAATATTAAATACAAATTTTTAAAAGAGGAAAAATCAAGAGAAGCAAAAAAATTGAAAAATTTAGTTGACATTTTGGAGGTTGTAATTTTTTTAAAATTATATTAGCTTTCTCTAAATATGTTTGGTGATTAAATATTATTTTAATAAATATATCTGTTTATTAAATCTGTTTTGTTTAAATACATTGCCTATATTCACTGTGAAATGGATAAAAATATTCATTTTCAATATAGGGTGTACTCAATTATGCTGAGCACTGTATATATATGCATATCATTTTTCTTTTTGAAATATTTCCCAAATGATGTTTAACAGAGCAAGGAAATTTTCACAGTATGTCTGATAATTTTTTTTTTGTTATTTATTTCGGCTAGAATAAAAGCAGTTTTTAATTTTTTTAATAAACATTTTAAGGTCAAAAATATTAGCCCCTATTTTTTTTTGATAGTCTACAAAACAAACCATCAAGATACAATAACTTGCCTAATTACCCTAACCTGCCTAGTTAACCTAATTAACCTATTTAAGCCTATAAATGTCACTTTAAGCTGTATAAAAGTGTCTTGAAAAATATCTATAAATATATAAAGTTGAAGTCAGAATTATATATATATATATATATATATATATATATATATATATATATATATATATATATATATATATATATATATATATATATATATATATACACAGTATATATATAATATAATATAATATATATGCCATTTTTTCAATATTCAAATATAAAAATTGCATAAATTACTTAATTAATATATGTAAAATCAAAACTTGAATGTCATATATGTAAATGACATTTATTTATAGATTTCATGACATATGACATAGATTTTTATATGGGATCGTCGAACTCTCATTAGCAGTTAGTAATTAGTTGCTACAGTCACCATATCCAACCAACCAATAAAATCATCAGTGTGATTCATTCTGAGCATGCTGGTTTTACCACAAGTTAATAAATCTGATTCAAAAACATGATTCAAGTACACAAGCTAAATTTATTGAATTGTATTAGCTTGAAAGAGTCTGTCCTCCTTTAAAACAGCAATCTTAAGAAATGACAGCTTCACTTGAGCAAGCTGAGTTTCTTTAGCATTTCTCAGGCTGATCTGAATATCTGATGAGCCTGACGCCCTGCATGAAAACCCTCTGTCTGTCATTTCACAGTCACAGAGGGGGAGTCGAGGAACTGTGGGTCAAACGCTGAGAGTGTTTGCATGTCCTCTCGTGTCCAATCCTTCACTCGCACTCATCATCACAGCTGTCCGTTGTCAACAAGACATTTCTCACACATGCAAACATCCTATCACAATTGCACAGGCACAGGCAGGTGTTGTCACATTAATGGTGTCATATGAGATGCTCTGAGTTTCTTCCCATAGCTTGTCTGCTTGTAAAGAATCATCAGATCTGGCGTCTATTTTGTGCTATTGTGTGGAGCACGCATTATGTCATACTGTACTATGGGAAAACCATCAAGTGATTGGTGCTCTGGTCTTTGTCGCCCGGTGGGGCTTTGGGAGCCGCTGAGGATATAGATCATGGGGTTTTTATCAGAGCTGGAGGAGAGGACGAGAATGCTGGAAGATAGCAAGAGAGACGAATGGCTCTTGTGAAACCCCTAGTTTTCGTGAGAGCCTCTAATAAATCAGAGCTTCTACAGCAGCTGGATTTCATCAATTGTTTTGTATTGGAGGGCTACGGTGGTGGTGGTGGTGGTGGTGAGATCATGATTTTATCATCCTTTCCTTTATATTCTGCTTTGTGCCCAGTGCTTAGATGCCAGAAGGCAGACCAATGGTTAATAAAATGAAAGCTGCGGTAAAGCCTGCATACTGTAACATATAAGTTCATTAAAGAGATAGTTAAACGCAAAATGTGAGAGATTTTTTCAGTAAAATATTCAAAATACAGTACAACGGTGGTATTTATTTTGCTCACGAATATGCGCTTTTATTGTCACAAATGTTTTGAAGCCTGTTCAAATCCAGAAAAATATAAACTAGAGCAGGGGTGCCCAAACTTTTTCATATGCGGGGCCAAAAACCAAATATTATTAGCTATGTTTCCATCAAAAAATGTGAATTTCCATGCGCAAAACTGGATTACCGCATAAAAGATGAGCAAATAAAGCAGCATTTCCATCCACGAGTCAAATCGAACCAAAACATCACTTCCTGATTATCTGGCGCCAAATATCAACAGTAAAAACGGAATTTGCTTTGATAAAAGAAGCTGTGTGAATCTTTTCTTCATTTAATAAATGACTTGCACCTCAGAAGGCAATCTTGACACGCAGTGAATGCGCGATGGCGTTTGAAGGCGTGAGACGCGGAGCACAGACGCTCTTCATTCTGGAGGTCATTAATAATATATTAACACTAATACTTAAACGGTAAGGCGTTTTAGAATGACCAAATCAACATTTCAGATGTTTTACAATGTGGTCAGCCTGCTGGTTTGTCCATTCACACACATTTTTATCATCACATGACCTTTTTTAATGCGCATACTGGAATTTGTTCGGTAAAAGTGTTTCCATCATAGTTTATGTGCATATTTTCTTATTGAATAAAAAGTTTATCCTACTCAGTTATGTGCATATGTTTTTCTTGCGCATTTTCAAAATTTATATGCATCTTGGCATTTCCATCAACTGGTTTTTTATGCGCATCTTCAAAATTAGATGTTTTTACCTTTACACCCGACCCAGAAATTGCTATATTTGGGTATTCTAGTTTTCTGCTGGATCATAATGTGTCCATACAAAGCACCATCATTTACGGAATGATTATTGCTAAGGGTGTCATTCTAAAACTGTGGAAATCAGATTCTGTTCCTCAATTTAAAACATGGTTAACTTATCTCACTCAAATATTGCACATGGAAAGAGTCCGTTATGGAGTTATTGATAATCTTGCTACATTTTACAATATATGGCAACTATTTCTTAATCACCTGGACCAACATAATACAGATTCTGAGCAGCAGTGTAATGCTTAATATGCTCACTACCCCTATTGACTGCCTCTTTGTATTTTTTTTTAAACCTTTTATATGCCCTAATTGTTTTTTAATAATAACTTATTCTTTATTTTAATTATTATTACTATTATTTGCTTTGTATTATCATGCTTTTTCCTTGTATTTTTCATTACTGTTGTGTTGTTTGATAATTATTGAAAAATGTAAAACTAATAAAAACACTTGTTAAAAAAAAATTAGGTGGATGGAAACGTAGCTATTGATAGCCATGGGCTGAAGATAAATATACCAAACTTATTTTACATCAAAGTTGCCATGGGTAATTTCCTAATGTATTACCTAATATTAAAAAAATAAATAGAAAACATTACTTTGAATCGTATGCACTATAACTTTTTTTCATTTTAACTATTGCAATAAAAACATAAACAATCACATTTATAACTTAGTGGAGTTCAATGCTGAATACACTATAGCCAAGCAAAATCTGCTTTTGCCTCGATTTGCTTATCAAAGTCCTCTTTCCTTCGGGTGACAGTATGCACATTTTGAACTAAATCTGATTAATTGACACCATTTAAATTGAAACGTTTAATTTCACTTAGCTTTTTTGTAGCTTAACATAAAAACAATCAAAGGTTACATTAAATTAGAAATTACAATTTCTAAACCATGCCCATCATTCTCCCTCTCTTCTCAGATGGGATGGCAGGCCAAATCAAAGGTTATCATGGGTCAACTTTGGCCCGTGGGCCCTAGTTTGGCCATCTCTGAACTAGAGGGATGCACCATGCCTTTTGTCACCATGCTAATGATGTCATACGTCCTCGATTTCTGGTTTATATAATGATAAAACTGTGCTGCTTCTTTTTTATATGCTCATGAGAGGACAGACCATAAATGGTGGATTGTGGCACGGATTAAATGCGGAGATGCTTATCCATGCCACACATCACATCACTTTTTGGGGGTTTACCTACAAGTTCTCTCAGAAGATTACAGTATACTCAAAATTCCGCTGCACGGGTTCTGACACACACATCATCACACCACCATATTACTCCTGTACTTCAACAACTACACTGGCTTCCTATTAAGTCACAGATTGATTTTAAGACCTTGATTTTAACCTTCAAAGCAGTGCATGGGCTAGCACCTATTTACATTTGTGACCTGGTGACTATTGTGCACTCAAGCCCGCAGTCTTCGTTCGGCATCGGGACTTACATTGTATCAGCGACGCTGTAAACTCAAGACCATGGGTGGTAGGGCTTGCTCATACAGTGCGCCTAAGCAGTGGAATGCATTACCCATCAGCATTAGGAATGCCGATACTCTGGACTGTTTTATGAAACTTCTTAAGACTCACCTTTTTAGGATTGCTTTTAACTTAGGATGATCTTTTGTTAACTTTTTAACTCTATCTTATGGTTCATATTTTTATTGTTTTGTTGCATCTTTTTTATTGTTGTGCTGTTTCTACTATTGTTGGTATTTTGCCTTGTATTGTTAGTAAATTGCCTTGTAGCGTTTTGAGTTTAAGAAAAGCGCATTACAAATAAAGTGTTTTATTATTATTATTATTATTATTATAAATGCTCTGCTGCTGTTGTCATCAATTTCTTCAGCGCTCTCGTTTCACTTGCACAGCTTTCAGATTTACTCTGCTTCATCCTACTGTAATAATAATGAATGTTTATAAGGCTTAAAATACTTTAGCTTAGGACATAATAAAGTCCACACAACTCCCATAATTTCACACTTAGTCACAGCATCATCAAACTACACCTTTGTTTGTTATGAATACACTCCCTCTAGTGGTGAAAATGACATACCTTGTCTTTAATAGGATAGGATATCCATAAATGGAGATCATGAGTGGAAGTGATGGATTGTGGCATAATAAAATCTCTTCTGCTTTTGTGCTGCTTCGTGCTCGTCTCTCATCAGCAATTACTTCAGCGCTCTTGTTTTGCTTCAATAGCTTTCATCTTTGCTCGGCTTCATACTACCGTTATAATAAGTGTTGAATACTTCAGCTCATCCATGAACATAATTTATGCTGGAGTGCTGTAGGATGTAATGAAGACCACAACACACATGATTCCACACTCAGTCACAGCATCATCATAATACACCTTTGTTTGTTGTGAATACACTCCCTCTAGTGGTGAAAATGACATACCTTGTCTTTAATAGGATAGTTCATCCATAAATGGAGATCATGAGTAGATAAACCGGAAGTGGTGGACTGTGGCATAATAAAATCTCTTCTGATTTTGTGCTGCTTTATGCTCATCTCATTAGCAATTTCTTTAGCGCTCTTGTTTCACTTCAATTGCTTTCAGCTTTACTCTGCTTCATACTACCATGATAAGTGTTGACTACTTCAGCTCATCCATGAACATGATTTATGCTGGAGTCCTGTAGGATGTAATGAAGACCACAACTCCCATGAATCCACACTCAGTCACAGCATCATCAAAATACGTCTTTGTTTGTTGTGAATATTTGCCCTCTAGTGGTAATACACTGCAAAAATGCTTTCCTTACTTAGAGCTTTTGTCTTGTTTTTAGTCCAAATGTCTAAAAATTCTTAAATCAAAAAGCATTTTATTCATTCATTCGTTTTCTTTTCGGCTTAGTCCCTTTATTAATCCGGGGTCACCACAGCGGAATGAACTGCTAACTTATCCAGCACATGTTTTACGCAGCGAATGCCCTTCCAGCCGCAATCCATCTCTGGGAAACATCCACACTCATACACTATGGACAATTTAGCCTACCCAATCCACCTGTACCACATGTCTTTGGACTGGGGAGGTGGGGATAAAGACAGTAAGGCCCCATCTGATTGTTCAAATTTAGATAAATAACCAATGCATAAAATAAATATTATTTATCACACATAACTGTGTCATATATTGCATATACTATTATCACGATAACGATAATTCTGCGATATATTATACAACCCTAGTGTATATATATCAGCTGACATTAAAATTGCTTTATATTGACCTACTCCTTATATGAAATGCTCCATTAGTAGGCCCACACGGAATCTGCGCGCGCAGAATTCTGCAGATTTTCCGCAGAATTCCGCAGATTTTTAGCCCATCATTAATTCTGTTTACTTACTTGAGTAAATGTGTGTAAATCTGAATTTATTCAGTTTTTAAATTACACATATTCACATATTAAGGTTTTAGTTATGAAATTCCCAAAATAATTCAGCAGAAATCCGCAGATTTTTACCAAAATTCTCAGCAGAAATTGCAAAAAACGTCCGCAGATTCCGTCTGGCCCTACCCATTAGGCATACATTTGTTATGGGTTAGGGAAGCAAAATGGCTTTTGAATATTCTCTCTTATACTTTGATTATATTTGTATTAGATTATATTCATCACAAATAAATTTATCGATGATGGCATCCAATTCAGTCACTGTCATTACACCAGTGAACATGACTAATAACCTGCTCGCATGCTAATGTCATAGTTAATATTCATGAGGATATTTTCTGTTAAAAAAAGTTGAAGTCTCTCCTTGTTTTGCTTTACATCTATCATCATAACTGAAACCATTTGTTTCTGAGATGTGGTACTTTGTTTTACATGAGGCATAAACAATTATGATCCATGACATTTAGCTTCATCTGCAGAATGAATTGTAATACTGCTTGTTTGCTCTTAATCCCTATGAGGGATCCTACTGTAGATGTATCGCTCAAACACTGTAAATATTTCTATAATGTTCAGACCACAGAGAGGTTAAGAGGCTTCCAGTGTGATTTACTGGTATCATATCAAGCTGGCGGACAACAGACTGAGTGGATGTACAGTAAAGTACAGTAGATCAGTAGATCAGATCTTCTCAACTTAATGCAAAACATTATAAACTAACCTATTATGCATAAATAGAAGAGTTGCTGACTTTTAAAAGTAAGCCTGTTGATGTCAAAGATGTCAAATAAAAAAAAGTGATCATATAGACATACTGTATAGACATATTTATTAGATAAGCACAGATTTTTAATGCATATATAAAATTATAGGTAATATATTTGAACATATACAGTGCTCAGCATATATGAGTACACCCCTCGCAAATCCATATTTTAAATTCATATCTTTAATAGGAAGCTATACAATATTTTATTTGTGCATATACATTAGATTAGTCAGTGCTGAAGCCAAATCTAGAGCTTACGATAATGGTCCAAAAACTAGTGCACCCAAATTTATGTTATAGAAAAATATTGAATACAAATTTTAAAAAGAGGAAAAATCAAGAGAAGCTAAAATAAAAAAAATTTAGTTGAAATTTTAGTTGAAATATTATCTTTCAATTTCTAAATGTGTTTTGTGACTAAAATATTATATTAATAAATATATCTGTTTAATAAATCTGTTTTGTTTAAATGCACCTTATCTTATATAAATAAAAAATAATTTGCAGTCTGTTTGTCTGTGGGTTCAGAGTAATAGTATATGTATTATTTAATTACCATTTTTTTTTATAAATAAATAATTTATTTATTTATTTATTTTTTTACTGCTGTGACTCATTTCCTAAGAGTAATGTTATGGGCAGCACGGTGGCGCAGTGGGTAGCACAATCACCTCACAGCAAAAAGGTCGCTAGTTTGAGCCTCGGCTGGGTCAGTTGGCATTTTTTGTGTGGAGTTTGCATGTTCTCCCTGTGTTTGCGTGGGTTTCCTCCGGGTGCTCCGGTTTCCCCCACAAGTCCAAAAAACATGTGGTATAGGTGAATTGGTTAAGCTAAATTGTCCGTGATGTACGTGTGTGAATGAGTGTGTATAGATGTTTCTCAGCGATGGGTTGCAGCTGGAAGGGCATGCTCTGCGTAAAACGTGGTGGATAAGTTGGCGGTTCATTCCGCTATAGCGACCCTAGATTAATAAAGGGACTAGGCATGGGCCGATATAAGATTCTGACGGTATGATAACCTTGGATAAAAATATCACGGTTTCGCAGTATTGTGATTACAGCTCTGAAATAAAGTATAAACTAAAAACTTTTAAACACAATATATTTTATTTTAAGAAACATTTAAAATATTTTGGAACAGTAAACATGTCAGGCTAAATGAATCATTGACTTCTGCTATCTTTATTTATTTCAAAAACAGATTTTTTTTTTTACAATTTAAAACGACATCTTTGGATATCTTTTCTGCTGGAGATACTGTTGTCCTAAAAAAAAAACATAAATAAAAAATCATACTCATACCTTAGGAACGGTATTGCAGAAAATTTTGACGGTTTTAAAACCTTGACTTTTCCAAACCGCGTATACCTAGCAAACGGTTATCGTCCCAAGCCTAAAAGGGACTAAGCTGAAAAATGAAGAAAATTAAGGAATGAATGAGTTATGTTATTTTGTATTACTGTATTTACTGTTTAATTAATAGGTAAATATGTAAACAAGTAAATAAGCAAACAAACTGACCAACATGCTCTATTAACCAAGTAACTTCTTATTCAAATTATTTAATTTAACATTTTTTTTAGGAATTCATTCATTCATTCATTTTCTTTTCGGCTTAGTCTCTTTATTAATCAGGGGTCACCACAGCGGAATGAACCGCCAACTTATTCAACATATGTTTTATGCAGTGGATGCCCTTCCAACTGCAATCCATCACTGGGAAACATTCACACTCATACACTACGGCCAATTTAGCTTACCCAATTCACTTGTAGCGCATGTCTTTGGACTTGTGGGGGAAACCAGAGCACCCGAAGGAAACCCACGCCAACACGGGGAGAACATGCCAACTCCACACAGAAATGCCAACTGACCCAGCCGAGGCTTGAACCAGCAACCTTCTTGCTGTGAGGCGACAGCACTACCTACTGCGCCACCGCGCCGCCCTTTATTAGCAATATAATGCATAAATAATATACTTTTCAATATTAATGCCCAGAGTAAATCCTGAATCAAAACCAGTTGTAAATCACTGTAATAGGCCCTTGATTACATAATTGATGCCATATTAAATGTAAAACTCCCACACTTCCTGTGTTGCTATTGATTCTGCATTTTTCTGCTGCTCATTTTCCTCTTTCACCGTGCTAAAAAGAGCAGGAGAGAGTGTGCCGTGTGATTTATAACCGCCCTGCCCTCATGTAGCTCACAATGTCAGCTATCCTTCGGCAGTAAAAAAAAGAAGGCTGTAAATTTCACAAGAAGGTGCGGGTTTACATGAAGGACAGCCCTCTTTTGTGTATATATGTGTTTCGGCCTGTTGTTTGACAGCTAAAGACTATCCTGCCAAAGTGTGTGTACGCGTACACCTGGCACACATTTTTCTCTTTGTTTGAAGCAGGACCGTGTCACACCCCTTGTGCTTTACCCTGTCCTCACACCATACTCGCACCTGAAAATTTACAGACGTCGTAACATGCCTTCGCTGGAGAGTGCTGTGCTTTATGGGACAGGTGTCATGACCTGACCATCCGGATGCGTTCAGTTAAAGATGTGGCAGGGCTGTCAAACTCATGCACACAGCTATAATTTACACAGCAGAAAGCAAGAAACAGATCCTGCTGTTCTTTTGATTTGTGCAGCAGATATATAGTTTACACTTAGATGTGATGTTTATATTGAGGAACTTGCATTTAATAACGCAGTTGCTTTATTGACGTTCAAATGCACATCTCTTGAGGTGTAATGATTTAATATTTGCTTTTGAATTAATCAGTTAAGCGAATGACTCCAAGAATCTGCCATGAAGGTTTAATTCCTGAATTAATTAATGTTTTTGAATAAATTAGTTTAGTGAATGACTCAGTGTTTTCTGAATGACTTTTGTTTTTGAACTTCTGTGTTTTTTAATGAATCAGTTGAGCAAATGATTCAATCACTCACAAAGTTTCAAAAATTAATTGAAATGGCTCGTTCTGAATGCGCACCCCTATATACATTTCTGGAGAGCACCAAATACATCCCAGGAGGTACGTTTTATTGCAGTTTATGTTGTTGCAAATCCACCAGAGGCCGCTGTGTACGCTTTTTGAGATCTCAAGTTTCTCTCGCCAGTGCTATTCGTGCCTGCCCGTCTTGCGTAAATCCACCAGAGGCTGCTGTCGACTGATTGACTGACCGATCGACTGACCCACCCTCCTCCTTCCCTAAACCCAACCAATAGTATTTTCAGACTCACCGATTGACCAGCGCCCATCTACTTCCCTAAACCCAACCGAAAGTGTTTTCAAAGGCAATCCAGAGAAAGAAAAGCCCTCGCGGATGCCTGATTTTTACCACATTTTCAGATTTTACCACACTTTCACTTTGTTATTTACTTGTTTACTTTATTTTTGGCTTTTGTTTTTGGTTTGGTTTAACCTGCTTTCTGGAACTGTTCTTTGTTAGCTTTGAACACCGTCAGTCAAATACACTCCATGTCACAAGTCTGCCGACGTACGTGATGAGCCACTGGACAAACTGGTAAAAGCCGTATATATGGAGGTAAGTGGTCAGCTGGTAAGCGCAAAAAGGAACGGTGTCATACTGGCCCATAGCGTTCGTTTTAAAGGTGAAACGCATGCATACCTTTGGCTACATAATTCGTGATTTCCAGAAATATATACAGTGTAGCAGTATGTTTTCAGAATGAACCTATGTTGGTTGAGGGAATTGATTTGAAAAGGTGGAGTGAATGATTCAGTGACTCACTCACGGAGATAATTAGTTGACTTGAATTTGTGAATGATTCCATGTTTGAAGAGATTGGATGAGCAAATGAAATTGCTTTGGATAATGTTTCCATAACTTGCTCATACAGTCAAATGATTCAATTACTTTTTTCACAACAGTTTATTCCTGAATGAATCAATATGTTGAACAAATCAGTTAAGCAAATAATTTAATAAAGTACTCAATAAAGGATTTCTTCCTGAAAAAAATCAATGTTTTGAAAAAACTGGTAAGTTAATGATTCAGTGACTTCAGTTTTGGGATAAATTATTTTCTTGAGTAATAAAGTCATCTAATAGCATATGCACACCCCTTTATTTCCTTTTTATTTATGTTTATCTGTTACGGAGCAGACGGTGACAGCAGAAGTGTGGCTCTAAATGCAGTTTCAAGTGTTCACACTTAGCTGATGATTGATAATAAAAGCTTGTTGGCATGCTGTCCCGGGAGAGAGTCCTGAGCTTATGAGATCCTCGAGCCCTGGGCTTCCTCCCATTTGCAGGGCGAGAGGGAAGTTTGAGCTCAGGTAGGTCTCAATAAACTTCCCCGGCTTATTCTAGCTAAATGATGGATATGGATGACTGAGGAGAGGTGTACTTGCTAAGAGCTTGACTATGGTATCAATTTTGCGTGTTCAATTTGCTTAGGGTGCGTATTATTTGGACTGTGAGATGAAACCGGGGAACCCGAGGAACCAGAGGAGGGGGGTGGGGGGGAGGGGGGGTTCTTCAAGACGAAGATATTGAGATAAGAAAACTCTGGTTATTTATAGTGAGTTAGGAGTCATCTGATTGGATAATCGATCATGAGCTGATGCTGGAACAGCTGAGAACAATCATAAGCACGTGATCCTCTCGAAATTTGTTTATACATAAACTTCACTTATTAAGGTAAGGTCGTATAGGCAATGGTCAAAAACAGGAGCAAAAGAGTAGCACAAGGGTAATCCAATAAACAAGAAACAAGAAACAAGACTCAGCCATAAGAATGTGAAAGTGGCATAGTCCAACTAATCAGTCCATGTAATCAGTGAGATGAGCTACAGCTGTGTCTGTGTGTGAGTGTCCAGATTATTGTCAGCTGTTGCAGGTTGATGGGTGCAAAGAGTTCTGGGAGTTGTATTTCAGTAAGAATACTGGAAGTAATATTTTGAAAACGAGACTGGCATTATAGTGCTCTAATGCAACTAGGCAGGGACTATGTCATCTCATCACAGTTCATTATCAGAATACAAAATTCAAGAAAGACAACTTATAAATGTATTCAGAGCCCCTCAAAGAGGCATAAGGTCTTTTTAAATGTATCTTTTTTTAGTTAAATGTGTACATTGTGAAATGTATGTTTGTAATGAGGCACCAAACACATGTAAACTGCTGAATATGTGTTTAATGCACATTTATGCATCATGATATTGTCAAACGCAGAGCTCATTAATATTCATGACAGTTCCAAATATGGTAAAAACAGAGCTTGTTTTTGGAGAGTTTTTGCACTTATTTAAGCCATTTACCTACTCTGTAGATATCAGACAACCATTTAACATATTAAATCAATGCATTCTGTGGCACCTTTAAAATATAATCAGTTACTAAAGTATTTTCTTAAATAATTTTTTTTTTACAACAATGCAATTATTTCATTACCCTTGTACCCTTAATATCTTTGTATGGTGGCATCTCTCAGCTGGCTCTGTAAGGTCAGTGTAGGACATTTTTCATAAGTGGGTTGACTAACCCTGTGTTGGCTCCATCAGCTCCAGCCTGTGAGTTGCTGTCTGCTGTTGGCACGCGATGAATAGCTTATCCCACTGCTGCCCGCATGAGAGACTCCATCATCAACCTTGCTCTCCAAAGTCATGAGGCCAAACGTCACCCCTGCGCAACCATGCCTGACTTTTCAACAAGCCCCCCTCTGCTTTCCTCTTCTTCATTCAGCCATGGCACGCTCCTGTGGCTCTCGTTTGTTCTGGCCGGACCCCTGATCCCTGGTCTCGGCCGCTGAACTCGAAGTAAGACTTAAAATGGTACAATCCATATGGAAGAGTTGTGGAGTAATGGAAAAAACATTTGACAAGATTTGTACGGGAGCTGAAAATCCTTGAAAATGCTTGAATTTTTAGTCTAGCGTTTTCAAGGCTTTTGCTCGAAACTGCTTAAAATGTATTGCGTTGCTTTCATAATAATTTATGGTACTAAATAGGTAATAATACTCTGTAAAACCCAACAGTCAACTTTATCAAATGAAATGAGTGTAGTTAACTCAAAATTTGCTGAAAGTTAATTCCACTCATTTGAAAAGAGTTTTGAACTCAGTGTTGAAGGTAATGAGTTATTTAAATACCTCATTACTTCAACTTAAATTGAGTAAGTTCACAGTACTCATATAGATTATTATTTTTTAAACTCAAATAGTTTTGTAGCAATCGGTTTCCTCAAACCGTTTGAGTTGCCTTCACTTATTTGGTTTTACAGTACTCAGTTGGTTTGAGTTCTCTTCATTTACTGGGTTTTACTGTGCTTAAATTACTTTTTTTACTCAAATGGATTAAGTTGACAGTACTCATTTAGATTAGTTTTTGAACTTAAATGGTTTGTTGCAATCGGTTTCCTGAAATGGTTTGAGTTACCTTAACTTTTTGGGTTTTACAGTGTAATAATGATAAGAATTAACTATTGCTTTTGCATAAAATGAAAACTTTAGAGTTAAATCTTTCGCTTTTTAACTGCTCCTTTTGATTAAGCAGTGGAAAAAGACAAAATAATTGTAGATTATCACTTCATGAGTGGATTATGGATTTAAGATGAAAGATGACACATTTAAAATGTAAGTTAAAAGAGTAAATGACAGTATTTCAATGCTGGGCTTGGGGTCAAATTTTCTTAGAGTACTGTACTATAAAAATGACATTTGATATACAGTGCTCAACATAAATGAGTACACCCCATTTTGAAAATGAATATTTGTATCCATTTCTCACTGAATATAGCTCACATATTATGCATTTGAACAAAACAGATTTTTAAAACAGATATATTTATTAAAATAATATTTTAGTCATTAAACATCTTTAGAAATAGAAAGATAATACATTTAATTCACGCTAAATATTACAAAAAAACTTCACAAACTTCACAATTTCAACAAAATCTTATATCAACCCAGGCTCATTCTAAAAAACGTACCTCTATATACATTTCAGGAGAGTGGCAAATACGTGCCTGGAGGTGTATTTTTTGCAGTTTTTGTTTTTACAAATACGCCATTCGTGCCTGCTCTTCTCGCGTAAATCCACCAGAGGGCACTGTCGACCGATCGATCGACTGACCCACCGTCCTCCTTCCCTAGACCCAACCGATATGCTGTGTCCCAATTTGCATACTTATACTACACCCACACTACACACACTACTTCCTCATTAACAGATCATTATGTTGCTTAGTTACGTCACCTGCCAATCATGTCGACACATCATCCGCGTTTCTTTCATATTTAATTCTCTAATTTATTGGAGAAGCAGCAGCATAATAATCTCCTCAGCTCTTTGGGTAATTATGAATTCAGAAGTTAATGTCTAACACATTTTGATATAAGTTCATATTGTTGTTGCAGATGAAATATAACATGGAAAACGTGGTTTAAATATGTTCCAGTTGGCTAGATATTATTTAATAGTCATTCAAATAACTTTACTGAAGCCTCTCTACTTGACGGTTGGTCTTGCGTGTCCGCCATGTTTGTAGTTTATTTACACTTTTTACCAGAGTTTGTAGTTCTAATCAAATTCACATCCAACGTGCAATGTATTATGAGCAATATTAGCAGTTAGAGTAAAGGCGGTTCTACTGTACACTGTACACAGTACTGTACACTGTACCCAGATTTTTACCGGAAATAGTAAACCATCCGGGAACATTTGGCAGACTCTTCAACATACTATGGTTTGGAACATACTAATTATATTTTTGAATACTATTTAGGATGGATAGTATGCGAATTGGGACACAGCAATAGTTTTCAAAAGCACAGATTGACCAGCACCCACCCTCTTCCCAAAACCCAACCGACAGTGTTTTCAAAAGCAATCCAGAAAAAGAAAAGCCCTCGCAGCAGCTTGATTTTTACCACGTTTTCAGATTTTACCACATTCTCACCCTGTTATTTACTTGTTCATTTTATTTTTTATTTTTTAATTTTGTCTTAACTGCTTTCTGGAACCATACTTTGTCTGACTCAAACCCCGTCGCCGTGTTCAACTCCGCTCTGTGTCTTAAATCCTCCATCGTACATGGCGAGCCACTGGACAAACTGGTAACAGCGGAAAAGCTGTCCATACGAAGGTAAGTGGTCAGCTGGTAAGCGCAAGAAGGATTGATGTCATTCCGCCCCGTAGTGTTCGTTTTAAAGATGAAATGCAGCCATACGTACCTCTGGCTACACAATTCACAATCTCCAGAAATGTGTATAGGGCTACGTTTTCAGAATGAGGCTATGTTGGAAGTATATGTATATTTATATGTATGTGTATATGTATATGTATATGTATACGTATACAAATATTAAATTTGCCACACTTGTAAAATGCTGGAAAATTTAGAAAATGCATGTTGGAAGTGCTTGAAACTGCTTAAATTTGGCTTTGGAAAAGGTATAAGAAACCCTGTTTTCATCGTAGTGGTTTCTTATCTGGAGCTCTGGCTGCGTCTGTTTTGTATCACAGTCTCCAAGCCTTTCTAGATGGATCTTTATCTGACACGCTATTAGTAATCATTCATCCTGTTGTTTAAAGTGGAGATGTAAACTCCGGACTCCTAGATATGCTCACGGTATCCCAATTTGTCAGTCTCCATAAGGAGGTTCCCGTGCTGTAAGCTGATCTTGAGAGCATTCAGAAGCCCTGTATATTCTTATCAGTTCAATCTATTTCTGGATCTGCTCTGGTCTACTGTACTCGCTTGTGCTTTCCCAGGTGTGTTGGCACAGGTCTTGCTCGGGCAAACTGACATCTCAGAAATGGTTCAATTCCAGCACAGGTCGTTCTTCTTCTTTTTGTCCATCCATCTGCTTCTTCTCCATCCTCACAGGCCTGCTGCTCCTCCATATACAGTGCCTATTGAAAATCATCATACTCTGTGAAAACCTTTTCTCGCATCACACCCTGCTTAGACCTTCGGGATAAAGTTTTAGAAAGGCACAGGTTTAGAGAAGGCTATAAAAACATTTCAAATGCTGGCAAAGTGATTTGGAATGTGATTTGATTTCAGGCTTTATGACAAATAAGTACATTTTTCAACAGGGTATGATGATTTTCTATAGGCACTGTAAACAGCCTCTTTACAGCCCACTGCTGCTGCTGCTGCATAAGATTGTTTCTAACCTTGTTTTTTTTGCTAAAAAAGGCAATCATTGTATTGTTGTATGTATTTGTATCTCAATCTCAAATTCATGACATCATTAAGGGAAGAAAAGCACATTCATGGGATATATTGTTTATGAAATATACACATATCTTAGGTGCTTACATGCTTATCTTACAATTGGCAACACTATATTTAATTATATTTTGTGTCTTATTTTAAATATGTAGTAGGGGCGACACTGTGGCTAAGTGGTTAGCACTGTCGCCTCACAGCAAGAAGGTCGCTGGTTCGAGTCCCGGCTGGGTCAGTTGGTATTTCTGTGGAGTTTGCGCTTTAAGTGAATCGAATAAACTAAATTGGCCATAGTGTATGAGTGTGAATGAGTGTGTATGGATGTTTCCCAGTACTAGGTTGCAGCTGGAAAGGCATCTGCTGCCTGAAACATATGCTGGATGAGTTGGCGGTTCATTTCGCTGTGGCGACCCCTGATGAATAAAGGGACTAAGCTCAAGGAAAATTAATGAGTGAATGAATGAATGAAATATGTGGTCAATTCTTGAATGTCATTGTTTGTCTACAGTGCTTGTTGAAAATCCATCAGTATACAATTATATTTTATAATGATCTTTTTTGAAATGGAGTACAAACACTCTTTTTATTGGTTGGTTCGTTGGTTGGTTCATTGGTTGGTTTGTTCATTGGTTTGTTAGTTTGTTGGTTTGTTAGTTCCTTCGTTGGTTTGTTCGTTGGTTTGTTCGTTGGTTCTTTCGTTGGTTCGTTCGTCGGTTCGTTCGCTGGTTCGTTCGTTAGTTGGTTCGTTGGTTCATTTGTTGGTTTGTTGGTTCGTTCATTGGTTCGCTCGTTGGTTCGTTAGTTCGTTGGTTCGTTTATTGGTTCGTTGGTTTGTTTATTCGTTTGTTGGTTCATTCGTTGGTTCGTTAGTCCATTGGATCATTAATTAGTTAAAATATATGCTTGAATTTCCACGTATAAATAAATTCCCTTCTTTAAATATAAATATATATATTATATATATCATTTTATTTTTATTTTATATATTATATCTAATATTCACATTTTTAATATATATTGTTTTATATTATTATTTTTATTTTAATAATCATATTTTAATATTTTATTTTTATTAGTTTGTTCATTCATTTATTCATTTCCTAAGTAAATTTGTAAAATAAATATTTGAATTTCCATGTATAAATACATTCCCTTTCTTTATATATTTCAATATATTTTATTTTAATATTCATATTTTAATAATTTATTTATATCAATATTCATGACATAGATTACAAAGACAAAATATTTATTTATTTATTTATTTTTATTATTTATTTATAAATAAATAAAAACAATCCCTAAACTTTCCTAAACTTTTTAAATGCTTAAATATTTATAAATATATATGAATAACAAATATTTTATTTAAAATTGTTGATTAATTTATTAATGCTCATTTATATTTGAATGATGTTTATGAACAACATTACAAACACAATTATTTAGTTAACTAATTAGTTTCCATTTTTTTGTCTAAAATACCTGCTTAGCAATTTAAAAAATGAAATTACACATAGGATGCCTTATAAAGATGAAACATGCATAGGATGATTTTTTTTATGATTCAAAGTTTTTTATTTTCTTAAATAATTTAACTGTACCTTCAGTTTACACATTTTTACATCCTTTATAAACCCCCTTTCCCTTCCTCTCCCTAACATAGTAATTAGATGTTGCTATCATAAATCCAGTAAATACAGATAAATAATATAAACTTACCTAATAAAAAAGCACACATACAGAAAATAATAATAGTAAAAAAAAAAAAAACGCAATAATAATAATATATAAATAAATCAAATAAGATAATTACACTTTTACCCTACGTCTCACCACAGAGAACTTATTCATCCTTACAAAATGCCAAATAATTTCCCCATCTTCTCTGATAAACATCTAATTTATCAAGTAATGTCATTTTTTCCTATGCTGCCACCTTCCCCAATTCTGTAGCCCATTCTTGAAATAAACGTATAGGATGATTTTATAACTATTCACTTATCTTTCTCTCTAAAACAATACCATTTTCTTCTGTTCCTCTTTAACAATGTTCTGAAAGTCTTTATCAGACTCAGATTTCATTCACAGTATTCTGATCCTTTCCCCATGCTACAGATGGTTTGTGTGCAAGTGAATGCAGGTGGGGTGTGGGATTGATGATATAATGCGGGCAGCCATGCATAAGCGCCACCACTGTCAGCATGTGCAGCGCGTGTGCTTTTGTTCATTAACTCTCCTGCGCCTCCATCTCCAGAGAGCTCCAGCTCCTCCCCCTCGACCTGCGCCTCCTTACCATTTTACCTCATCGTGGCCCTTAAACAAGCAGGGTCGCCTCTGAAAGCCCTCACATCAGCACTGACCCCTCTGTAGCAACAGAAACCCCCTCTATCCCTCTACACGCTCCAATGATGGATTGAGCTGCCGAACGGCCGGGCGTAAGGAGAGCGAGAGGTTTCATTAGTGTCCCTCTAAAGAGCCCAGCTAGATTTATTCCATAAATAATGGCCTCGGGGGACGCCTGTCTCTGAAGGCATTTCAGTACAATCCACACTTGTCATGTGTGTGTGTGTGTGTGTATATATAGATATGTATATTAGTATTTGACACTGACACTGTTGCTTTAAATTAGCCCAGCCTCGTTATTTCCACCCAGAGTCTTTCAGAGTCTTTATTTATTTATTCCTGACTTTTTGATGGGAGGTAACAAAGCTTTCTTTGGCTTAGGGAAGTAGGCGACCAGCTAGAACACCCTACGCTGTAAACCCCTCTGTTGTCATGACTAAAGATAAGTTAATATAGACCATTTCAATGTGGTCATGTCACTGGCCCATGAACATTTCCTGCTTGTTATCAAACTATTTCATAACTGTAACAAGAGGCAATTCAATCATAACTTAATGTTAAAACAGCTGTCGTAACATTATTTATCAATAAGTGGATCTTTTTGGATTCTCAGAAGCTATAGAAATGAAAAATTTAAACAGGAAATACATTAGGACCATTGTTATTGTTTACATCCCTCAAAATGGTCTATAACTTGACTTAACCTAAAATACCAAGTTTTGGCATTTAAACTAAAACAGTTTAACTTACTCATTAGGCAGCAAGTTCTCTAAACTTAACCTTTTAATTTCTTTAAGCAATTCACCATGTCTCTGTTTAAAATGATTGGTTGCGCTTGATATTCTGCCTTGATTGGTCGATATATGTTATATGACACAAGGTGCTCATTTTGCTTGTGATGCTGAATTTTGCTGAAGCAGCAGGACAGAGGCACTACCTGAACCCATCTGACCAAAGAGAAAAGTTAAATAAGTAAGTGAAGATTTAAATGCTTATATACATTTTTCTCAACTGATATACACGCAGGGGTGACACGGTGGCACAATGGGTAGTGTTGTTACCTCACAGCAAGAAGGTTGCTGGTTCGAGTCCCGGCTGGGTCAGTTTGCATGTTCTCCCCGTGTTAGCGTGGGTTTCCTCCAGGTGCTTCGATATCCCCCACAGTCCAAAGACATGTGCTATACAGTAGGTGAATTGGGTAACCTAAATTGTCCATAGTGTATGTGTGTATGTCCTGGTCCTCCAGGTTGGGGGTTGAGCGTTGGGCTAACGTCCCACCTCGTAAAAATTAGATGTTACAAAAACACCAACATGGTGCGGGTAAATATCAACTTTGATATAAACGCCCCTGGGAGTAAGTAAGTAAACAATATTAAAGCTGATAAAAATTGTTTAGTCTATTAGCCATTTTAAGTTATCAGCACTTAAACATTTAAGTTATCTGTGCTTAAATGTTTAAGTTATCAGTACTTAAAAATTTAAGTTATCTGTACTTAAACATTTGAGTTATCAGCACTTAAGCATTTAAGTTATCAGCACTTAAACATTTGAGTTATCAGCACTTAAACATTTGAGTTATCAGTACTTAAACATTTAAGTTATCAGCACTTAAACATTTGAGTTATCAGCACTTAAGCATTTAAGTTATCAGCACTTAAACATTTGAGTTATCAGCACTTAAACATTTGAGTTATCAGTACTTAAACATTTAAGTTATCAGTACTTAAACATTTAAGTTATCTGTACTTAAACATTTAAGTTATCAGTACTTAAACATTTAAGTTATCAGTACTTAAACATTTAAGTTATCTGTACTTAAACATTTAAGTTATCAGTACTTAAACATTTAAGTTATCAGTACTTAAACATTTAAGTTATCAGTACTTATACATTTAAGATATTAGCACTTAAATGTTTAAGTTATCTGTACTTAAACGTTTAAGTTATCAGTACTTAAACATTTAAGTTAATTCAATGAATAGACCATATTTGGTCTACTCAGTTAACTGAGTTGTCGATTTCCAATTACTTAAACGAACTGAGGGATTCACTTTCCTCAAATCATTTGAGTAGTCTCAACTTATAAGGATTGATAGTGTAGCAACCACTTGGCAACACTTCAGTACAGCTCAGTAGAGTTAAAAATGATTTAGTAACTCCAAAGAATCCAGAAAAATCTTTACTTACTACAGAAAAAAAATACTTTGGCAACCACTTAGCAACACCCTATTACAAACAACACATACTGTAGCAATTACATAGCAACACCCTGGCAACCACACAAAGAATTATAGCAATCACATATAAACAACCTGGCAATTGCTTAGAACTCTAGCAACTGCATAGTAGCATGATAATCCACTCAGAATATTCTAGCAACCACAAAGCAACCACAGCGTTAAATACTCCCAGAATGCTGCCTCCTAATTTTCCTACTTCCTAAGGTATGTACTCTTGATTGTGTAACATGTATTTGGGACATACAGTTGAAGTCTGAATTATTAGCTCCCTTTGATCTTGTTTCTTTTTAAAAAAAAATCCCAAATATGTTTAACAGAGCAAGGAACTGTTCACAGTATGTCTGATAATATTTTTTCTTCCGCAGAAAGTCTTATTTTTTTTTTTCGGCTAGAATAAAAGCAATTTTTACATTTTTAAAAGCCATTTTAAGGTTAAATATTTTTCAATAGTCTACAGAGCAAACCATCATTATACAATGACTTGCCTAATTACCCTAACTTGCCCCGTTAACCTAATTAGCCTAGTTAAGCCTTTAAATGTCACTTTAAGCTGTATAGAAATGTCATGAAAAATATCTAGTAAAATATTATTTACTGTCATCATGGCAAAGATAAAATAAATCAGTTATTAGAAATGAGTTAATAAAACTATTATGTTTGGAAATGTCTTGAAAAAATCTTCTTTCTGTTAAACAGAAATTGGGGAAAAATAAACAGGGGAGCTAATAATTCAGGGGATTAATAATAATGACTTTAACTGTACTACTTCCACATTAATGGACCGTTTTGTTGCTTAGTTCATAGTGTCAATCATCTCGGCACATCGTCCACGCTTCTTTCATATTTAATTTCTTACCATATTGGAGAAGCAGCAGCATGTTAATATTTTTGTCAGTGAAATCTAATGCATTTTCTAATTAAGCTGATTTTTATATTACAGGGAATATCATATACTTTCACATTGAATAATACAGCATGTGACAATATCAGTGTTCCCTTCAAAGCTAGAATTATGTTTCATAAAGACGACGAGCAATGGACTTCACCCGTTTTGCTTTCAAATGTCTCTTTATGTTCATGCATCTCTCAGTCCTTCCCATTCATCTTGTTTGACAGGCTGAGGGGCCACTTAAAATTCAGCCCAATTAACTCATGATGCCATCCATTTAGCTGTGAGAGGATGAGAGCGATCACTTAAAGAGTGTCACAAAGCCGTGACATGTGGACATCAGGCCTTCATTAATGACGCCAGCATAATTAATGAATGCAGGCGAGAGCCAGATATTATTACAGTGCTTTCCTGTGCCATAAACACCATAGACTGAACTGAACATGTTTAAAGCAGTGTTCAAGATAATGTTTCCATAATCAACTATTTTTGCACAAATTTAGATAATTTGGTCCTATAAAAACTTCTCAGAACACCTTAGCAACCACATAGCAACAACCCGTCAATTATGTAGAATCATAGCAACTGCAGAGTAACATGATAATCCACTGAGATTACCTTAGCAACTACAAAGTGACTCACTGGCAACCACATAACAACATGTTAAATACTCCCAGAACACCTTAGCAACTACATAGCAATATCCTGGCAACCCCATAACAATAAAATAGCAACTGCATAGCAACTTGCTAAAACCTCTCAGAACACCTTAACAACGTCATAGCAACACCCTATCAACTGCATAGTAACAAGCTAAAACATCTCAGAACATCTTAGCAACCACATACCTTGGCAACAGCATAACAACATGCTAAAACTACACAGTTGACCTAAAACCCTAACAACTGCATAGTAACATAATAATCCAATCAGAATATATTAGCAACCACAAAGTAACTCACTAGCAACCACAAAATAACATGTTAAAACCTCCTAGAACACTGTAGCAACCACATAGCAACATCCTGGCAACCATCCAGAAATCTGTGGCAACTACATAACAATACAATAGCAACTGCATAGCAACAGCCTTAAACCTCTCACAACATCTTAGCAACTACATAGGAACCTCTTGACAACTGCATAGCAATAGACTAAAACATCTCAGAAGACCTTAGCAACTACATAGCCACCCCTTGACAACTGCATAGCAATAGACTAAAACATCTCAGAACACCTTAGCAACTACATAGCAACACCCTGGCAACTGCATAGCAACAAGCGGAACCATCTCAGAACATCTTAGCAACCAGATAGCAACACCATGACAACAGGCAAAGACTTCTCAGAACATCTTAGCACCCACATACCTTGGCAACAGCAAAACAGCATGCTAAAACTACACAGATTACCCAGAACCCTAACAACTGCATAGTAACATAATAATCCACTCAGCATACCTTAGCAACCACAAAGCAACTCACTGCTAACCACATAACAACATGTTAAAACCTCACAGAACACTGTAGCAACCACATAGCAACATTCTGGCAACCACCCAGAACACTGTGGCAACCACATAACAATACAATAGCAACTGCATAGCAACTTCTCAAAACATCTTAGCACCCACATACATTGGCAACAGCATAACAACATGCTAGAACTACACAGACTAACCAGAACCCTAGCAACTGCATAGTAACATGATAGTCTATTCAGAATACTTTAGCAACCACAAAGCAACTCACTAGCAACCACATAATAACATGTTAAAATCTCCCAAACACCTTAGTAACTACATAGCAACACCCTGGCAACCACATAGCAAGGATATAAACATCTCAGAACATCTTAGCAACCACAAAGCAACATCCTAGCAACTGCATAGCAACAAGCTGAAATGTCTCAGAACATCTTTGCAACCACATAGCAACACCCTGACAGCTGCATAGGAACAAGATAAAACATTGCACAACATCTTAGCAACCACATAGCAACACTCTGGCAACTGTATAGCAACAAGCCGAAACTTTTCAGAATATCTTAGCAACCACACAGCAACATTCTGGCAACTGCATAGCAACAAGCTGAAACGTCTCAGAACATCTTAGCAACCACACAGCAACACCCTGACAACTGCATAGCAACAAGATAAAACATCTCAGAACATCTTTGCAACCACACAGCAACACCCTGGCAACTGCATAACAACAAGATAAACATCTTAGCACATCTTAGAAACCACATAGCAACACCTTGGCTACTGCATAGGAACAAGATAAAACATCTCAGAACATCTTAGCAACCACTTTTTTTGACACCTGCATAACAACACCTTAGCAACCACAAAACTATGTTAAAGCCATCTTAGCAACCATCCAGAACATGCTAAAACAATTGAATAAGCATAGCTTCAATGATTTAGCCCTATATTTAGTAATGAAGCAGTATGGATTCTGCTATATAGCACGAGTAATGCATGGTCTGGTAATTAATTAAGATTTGCCTCATCAGGCTAGCTGTATGTGCGTCAGGACCTCTAGGACCCCGCGGTCATGGTGGGTTAGTATCTAGCTATAGTCAAATGACATGCTTAAGCATCAAGGTTAATAATATAAGAGGCCGGAGTCAGCCGTCAATGAGAGGCGCAATAATTCTGATGATAATCACAGTAATTACTATCAGGATTATCACTCGGAGGCATGAGATTGACCTCTGGAGATCAGCGCAGCGCCTGGACTGAAGAGAAGTGCCTGCAGCTCCTCTGCGTTTGCTGATCTAATTGAATGTAAATAGAGGATGAGTGTGCCTACAATTCCCACAATTCCACCACACTGCCTGCGGCTACTGTTGTCTTGTTGGAATAAAGAGGAGCATAAATATTTCACACTGGCTTTCTTTCAAAAACTACTGAGCAGCTCTAACAGACAGCTGATTCTAAGGCGTCTTGATTTGTTTTCTATACAAAAAAGTTCAGCTCTAAAAATGTCCCTTTCATTATGCTTAAATAATAATAATAATAATAATAATAATAATAATAATAATAATAAAAACAATAATAAAAATAAAATAATAATAATAATTATAATAATAATAATAAAATAATAATAATACTACAATAATAATAATAATAATAATAATAATGATAATAATAATAATAATAATAATAATAATAATAATAATAATAATAATAATAATAAAAATAATAAAAATAATAAAAATAAAATAATATAATAATAATAATAATAAACAATAACAATAATAATAATAATAATAATAATAATAATAATAATAATAATTAATCAAATATAATAATAATAATAGTAATAAAATAATAATAATAATGATAATAATAATAATAATAATAATAATAATAACAATAACAATAATAATAATAATAATAATAATAATAATAATAATAATATAACAATAAGAATGATAATGATAATGATAGTGATAATAATAATAATAATTAATACAATATAATAATAATAACAATAACAATAATAATAATAATAATAATAATAATAATAATAATAATAATAATAATAATAAAACAATAATAATAATAATAATAATAATAATAATAATAATAATAATAATAATAATAACAGAATAATAATAGTAATGATAATAATAGTAATGATAGTAATAATAATAATAATAATAATAATAATAATAATAATAATAATATAATAATAATAATAATGATGATAATAATAATAATTATTATTATTGTTGATATAATAATAATAATAATAATAGTAATAATAATAATAATAAAAATAACAATAATAATAATAAAATAAATAATAATAATAATAATAAAATTAATAAAGTAATAATGATGATAATAATAATAATAATAATAATAAAAATAATAATAATAAAATAAATAATAATAATATTAATAATAATAATAATATAATGATAATGATAATATTATTAATAATAAAATAATTATATATATATATATATATATATATATATATATATATATATATATATATATATATATATATATATATATATATATATATTTAATATAAAGTTTTATAATAATACATTTAATAAAATTGACTAAATAGCATAATTAAAAAGGATAATCTATTGCAAATAATACATATTTTTATATTTTATTATAGCATATAATAAATCCTATTATGACTTTTTTTTATAAATTATATATTATTAATTATAATAATATAATAAATAATGTAAATAATGTTTTTATTATACTTATACCTTATAATAAATCCTATTATGATACTATAAAATATAAAAATTTAATTATTAATAACTATGCATGTCATGGAAGGACGCTGGACAACAGAGTTGAGGATCCACGTGCATTATATAACAGTAGTCAGGCAGGCAATGGTCAAGCACAGAAGCAAACAGTATCATACAGGGCAGTCCAAAAGAGTAGTCGGGTCACAGGCAAATAACTCGGTCTGGGCGGCTTACAGCATAACTAACAAACAAAGCGAGGGTCAAGAAACACAGCACAGAAAAAACAAAACAAGGTAAATGCTTTACAATGTTGACAGGTTAACAAGACTCAGCAATGTGTGTGGAAATGAGAGGTGTCTTTATAGTCCAGGTAATAAATCAATGATGAGCTTCAGCTGTGTGTGCCATCAGAGAAAACCGGAACAGGTGTGTTTGAGGTGCATGACAGGATTTGTAGTCCATTTGGTGGCAGATTTGTAGTTCTCCAGCATTCCGCAGTACAGCTAGATCGCTGGTGACTGTTACAATGCAAATACTACATTTTTTAACATTATATTTTACACTTTATAATAAATAATGTTTATTAATAATATTCTAAAAAAAATATTTATTATAAAAAATAATTTTGTTTCATGCTGAAATGTTACCCCAAGCATTCAGCCAAAATAAAGTAAGTGTGCCAGTAAAAATGGCATGTTACTAGGTTTTTGGCATCTTACAAAGCTATTGACTGTTGAACATTAAAAACTTGTGTGTTGTCCAATTACATCAGTCCCTTGCTTCCCGGTCCCGTGTTTCCTGCTTTGGCTGGCATTATTAATTTAGGAGGGCACCCTGGAGCCTGTAAACACACAGTCCTCAGTGCTATAAATGGATACACAGCCCACTTTAGTCTTAATTGAGTCTGATGTTCTTCTGCATACGCTCCACATCTACAAGATTTCCTGCAACACAATTATTCAGTGGCCCGATAATGCACATTATTTGTGTAATATTTACAGAGTGAGTCAACATATAGTCAAAACTGACCCTATATACAGATACAGTTGAAGTCAGAATTATTAGCCCCCCTTTGAATTTTTCTTTTTTAAATATTTGCCAAATGATGTTTAACAGAGCAAGGAAATATTCACAGTATGTCTGAAAATATTTTTTCTTCTGGAGAAAGTCTTATTTGTTTTATTTTGGCTAGAATAAAAGCAGTTTTGAAAAGCATTTTAAGGTCAAAAATATTAGCCTCTTTCAGCTATATTTTTTTTTGGTAGTCTACAGAACAAACCATCATTATACAATAACTTACCTAATTACCCTAACCTGCCTAGTTAACATAATTAACCTAGTTAAGCCTTTAAATGTCACTTTAAGCTGTATAGAAGTGTCTTGAAAAATATCTAGTCAAATATCATTTACTGTCATCATGGCAAAGATAAAATAAATCAGTTATTAGAGATGAGTTATTAAAACTATTCTGTTTAGAAATGTGTTGAAAAAATCTGCTCTCCGTTAAACAAAAATTGGAGAAAAAAATAAACAGGGGGGCTAATAATTCTGACTTCAATTGTATGTGGTTCCATATTTACTGCGGCGCATTATGTTTTCACCAAAAAGGAAATATTTTAATATTTAACAAATGAAATGGTTGTAACATTTATTATTCAAAAAAGCTGATGCACGTAATAATGTTCTGTAAGTGTAAAAGCTGATGCACGTAATAATGTTCTGTAAGTGTAAAAGCTGATGCACGTAATGATGTTCTGTAAGTGTTTTTCCCCTTATTTTCTTATATTTTGCAGTGACTTTATTCATTCATTCATTAATTCATTTTCTTAGTCCCTTTATTAATCAGGGGTCGCCACAGCAGTATGAACCGCCAACTTATCCAGCATATGTTTTACACAGCGGATGCCCTTCCAGCTGCAACCCATCACTTGGAAACACCCATACACTCTCATCCACACACATACACTTCAGACAATTTAGCCTACCCAATTAACCTGTACCGCATGTCTTTGGACTGTGGGGGAAACCGGAGCACCCGGAGGAAACCCACGCCAACACGGGAAGAACATGCAAACTCCACACAGAAATGCCAACTGACCCAGCTGAGGCTCGAACCACCGACCTTCTTGCTGTGAGACGAACATGCTACCCACTGCGCCACCGTGCAGCCCCTAGATATTAACTGTGGGACGCCACAGTGGAATGAACCGCCAACTTATCCAGCATATGATTTATGCAGCGGATGCCCTTGCAGCTGCAACCCAGCACTGGTAAACACACCCATACACACTCATTCACACACATAAACTATGGCCAGTTTAGTTTATTCAATTCATTTTCAATATTAACTAGCGCATGTCTTTGGTTACTTATATATTAACTAGATTTGGTAAAAGTAATTAGAATAAAATAAATGTAAATCTAAATTTTTAATTATAGAGTTACCATACAAGGGGCGACACGGTGGCTCAGCTCACGGTGGTTAGCACTGTCGCCTCACTGCAAGAAGGTTGCAGGTTCGAGACCCGGCAGGGCGTTTCTGTGTGAAGTTTGCATGTTCCTCTGGGTGCTCCGGTTTCCCCCACTGTCCAAAGACAAGCGCTATAGGTGAATTAAATAAACTAAATTGGCCATAGTGTATGGACAAGTGTGTATGGATGTTTCCCAGTACTGGGTTGCAGCTGGAAGGGCATCCGCTGTGTAAAACATATGCTGGATAAGTTGGCGGTTCATTCTGCTGTGGCGACCCCTGATGAATAAAGGGACTAAGCTGAAGGAATATGAATGAATGAATTCTATATTTATTAGGTTTGGTAACAGTAATTTCTCCAGAGATCGCCTCTATATGAAACGATTTATTCTGTACAGACTAATTTAGATCCCAAAATAAATGCTTCTCAGCCCAGTAAATAAACTCATAATAGCTCATTAGGAATTCCAGATCCTGACTGTAGTAACAGCTTCATTAGCGGCAGATCTGTTGACATCGTTTAGAAAAGGGGTTTGTGCAGAACCTCATAAATCAGTGATTAATTTTTTAAAGCCTTCCCAAAACCTAAACCATGTCAGAAGTATGAATACAAAAGAGGCTGAGAGATAATGTCAGTCAAGCTGTTAATTGACTGAGATGTTTAATTAGAAGAAAACACTGGGCCAGAATTTGACTTCTGCTGATTTAAATATGAATAACCTCAAGTTCTGCTACAGCTCATATTTGGAGAAATCAGAAGCATGAGGTCTGGATTAACATATTATCAGGACTAAAATGTGAATGAACCAATTAAAGCATCCCAACTCATTAACAGAGTACAAGTATGTCAGTTGTTTGGTTGATAAACTTAACCCCTTGCACTATCCATTTGTTAAGTGGTCACATATGGAATACTCTTTCCGGGTTCAAGCCGCTCACTCATATGAATTGAGAAAATATTCGTTATTAATGTTTGACCACTTTTTAGTCATATCACACATTAAAGTGTGTTTTACATAAAACCATGGTGTACACAACAGTCTCTGGACTTGCTGCATCACAAATACCGATATTTTAACAATTTATAAGAAAATTATCGCTTTCAGGCCATCTGATATTAGGCATGGATATATATATATATATATATATATATATATATATATATATATATATATATATATATATATATATATATATATATATATATATATATATATATATTGCTATTGTGATTTTTGAAAGTATTACATAGCTTTGTAAATCTTTATTATTACCATTTGTTGAGTCTCCATACAGTTTCATAGAGTGCTATAGGATCCATAAGCCACTTTGCATAATGTCACACTTAACAAGCGGATATAGTATACTCTACTTTTCTACATCCATGCGTGCAGAAAATTTTACTTTCAACAAGCATGCAATCATTTTTATTATTTTTTTATTATTTATTTTTTATTTAATATTTTTATTTTATTTTATTTTATTTTTTTATTATTATTTTTATTTTATTTTATTTTAGTTTTTATTTTATTTTGTTGTATTTTTTATTTTATTTTATTTTTTTAATTTATTTTTTTATTATTTTTTTATTTTTTTTATTTTATTATTTTACATTGCAGGGAAATTAATAAAAATAATTATTACCATTTTACAATAATATTATGTTTTATCAAATAAATACAGAGCAAAGTGTTTTATTATTATTATTATTATTATTATTATTATTATTGTTATTGTTGTTGTTGTTGTTGTTGTTGCTGTTGTTGTTGTTGTTGTTGTTGTTGCTATTGTTGTTGTTGTTGATGATGATGATGATGATGATGATATTGTCGTTGTAACAACTTCATTATCATCCACAACAACAACAAATACAGCAACAATATATTGTTATTAATTATTTAATAATAATAATAATAATAATAATAATAATAATAATAATTATTATTATTATTATTATTATTATTATTTGTATTTATTATTATTATTATTATTATTATTATTATTATTATTATTATGCGCGCCAAAACTACACAGAACATCTTAGAAAACCACATAACATTTAAAAATTTTTCAATTCATATGTTTATATTACACAAAATAGATCTATTTTTAACAGTTTAGCACATGTAATATACTGTAAACTACTGTACTACTGTAGTATTCAAGCTGTATGCAAACTGAGCCATGACTTTTCATCCACTGAAAACAGAACAAATTCAAATAGTCTGATCTAATGAAGCTCATTAGCACAATAATCCAGCATATATGACGCAGAGATATAGCATGTATCTACGTCTGAACCGTTTATCTCTCATGCTCCCATCCTCTCATTATGCACGTGAATCTGCTTTAATCTGCAGCATATGTGAAGACTGCTGAGTAATTAAAGCGAAGTGTGACAGACATCAGTGTAGTATTCACAAATCCACTAGAGGGCGCTGTGTACATTTCTGCAGAACACAGGCTTATTGTGGATACGTACCCCTGTCTACATTTCTGGAGAGCACGAATTATGTAGCCAGAGATCAGGCTGCATTTCCGTTTTAAAATGGACGCTATGGAGTATGATGGCTTCTATTCCTTTTAACGCTACCAGCTGACGGCTTACCTCTATAGAGATGGCTTTTCTGGTGTTATGTGTTTACCCAGTAGCTTGCTATGTACGCCGATGGACTTAGGACTTGGAGCTGAGTTGAGTGTGACGACAGGGTTTGAAGAATGGTTCCAGAAAGCAAGTAAAACAAAAGCAAAAAAAATAAACAACAGGCTGAAAATGGGGTGAAATCACGTGGCCGCAACTGATTTTCTTTTTCTAGATTGCTTTTGAAAACATTATCGGTTGGGTTTAGGGATTGGGGTGGGTGGCTCAAACAGGAAGTCATTCAGTTGACAACAAACTGGCCTGATTGACTGAATTGTATATTGCGCCCTCTGGTGGATTTATGCAAGAAGAGGATGCGCTGGAGGAATTTGAGATTATTAAAAAGCGTACACAACGGCCCCTGGTGGATTTACAAAAACAAAATATGCGAGCATACCTCCAGTTACGTATTTCACTGTCCCCAGAAACGTTGACCCAGGTATGTATGCGTAATGAGCCTGGGTTGTTTCTGCGAATCTCAAATACGTGACTCAGCTATGTTTTCTCATACATGTAACCATTGACTTCTGTAGTGCGAAAAACAAATACTATGGAAGTCAAAATATCTTCCTTTGTGTTCAACAGAAGACTAAAACTCAAACATGTTTGTGGCAAGTGAATGATAAGTACATGATGAGAGAATTTTCAGTTTTGTCTTTGTGTTTGTGGTATTTATTCAGTGCTGTGCGAACAACGGTGTGAAAGCAATCCTCAATTTTATGTCCCTTTAAATGTTTCACACTAGTGTGAAAAGGAACAAAAGTCATTGACGTCATACCACCCTGTAGCGTTCATTTTACACAGAAAATGCAGGCAAACGAATGCTGAGGCACATATTTCCAGTTTCCTAAAATGTAGCCCTGTAAATGTAGTTTCCCAAAAACGACTGTATTTCCAATGAGCCTGTGTTGGTAGTAAACCTCTATTGTGTGTGTGTGGTACAGCAGTGGGAGTATCGTGGCCTGCCTATTTCATGCTCTCTGTTTTGGGCTGAAACTAAGTGCCGCAAAATGTATGAAGAGTGACAGGGAAATTAGACGACAGCCCTCCTGACACAAAGCACCGACTGCAGGCTCAATCGGCCTCAGGCTTTCATTTCTCCCAGCGCCGCAGGAGAGAAATCATGTCACCCAGAAATGTCTGAGGATGTTCTGGGTGCTCGCTCAAGGTTGTTTTAAGGACAATGGTGGAGTTCAGCTGGAGTTTCTTGCGTTCAGAATGACATTATTAGGCTGTCGGGTAGGTCTGAGTCTGACCCTGTTCATTACTCACGTAGCGTTAACATAAACACAGCATAATCTTTTGTGCCTTTTTTTTGCTCTTTAATAAAAATGATGTCAGTGTTTTTTTTTTTTTTGTAATATTGTTGTGAGACTTCTCAGCATTATGTCAGATATTTTAATGAAACAGTTCATAATACAATATTCTGTTATCGTTTACTGATTATTATTATTATTATTATTATTATTATTATTATTATTATTATTATATTCTTAATATAATATTAGATTTTATTATTATTATTATTATTATTATTATTATTATTTTTATTATTATATTCTTAATATAATATTAGATTTTATTATTATTTTTTTTTTGATTAGATATTTGATATTATTATTATTATGAATATTATGAATATTATATTAGTATCATTATATTATATTATATAATAATGATAATAATAATAATTATTATATTATATTATATTATATTCATTCATTCATTTTCTTGTCGGCTTTGTCCCTTGTGGGGTCGCCACAGCGGAATGAACCGCCAACTTATCCAGCGCGATTTTACGCAGCGGATGCCCTTCCAGCCGCAACCCATCTCCGGGAACTTCCACACACACATTCACACTCATACACTATGGACAATTTAGCTTACCCAATTCACCTGTACTGCATGTCTTTGGACTGTGGGGGAAACCGGAGCACCCGGAGGAAACCCACGCGAACCCAGGGAGAACATGCAAACTCCACACAGAAACGCCAACTGACCCAGCCTAGCCGAGGTTCGAACCTGCGACCCAGCAACGTTCTTGCTGTGAGGCAACAGCACTACCTACTGCGCCACTGGGTTGCCTATATTATAATATATTATATTATATTATATTATATTATATTATATTATTGTTATTATTATTATTATAGAGTTGTTCATTAATTATTTAATAAGGTTGATTTATTGATTGATTGATTTTTGATTGATTGATTGACTGTACTTAATTAAAATATTGTAATTATAGTATTTTAAGTACTTAATCTGTACTCATAAATAAAACTAATAATAATAATAATAATAATAATAATAATTATTATTATTATTATTTTTATGATTGTAATTATTATTATTATTGTGATTATTATTATTATTATTATTTATTACTATTAATGACTGAATAAAATGTAAATATTGATTGTTATTTGGATTGACTTGTTGATTTATTTGCTAATTTGTTTTTGATCATATTTATTTATTTATTTATTTATTTATTTATTTATTTATTTATTTATTTATTTACTGAATACCCTTAACAGCAAGGTTAATTAAATATTAATTCATTCATTCATCTGTTAACTGGTGCTAACTCAATGCAATCTGTGTACTGATGTAGTCCATGAACAAACTTAGTCTTAATTATCAAAGCAGTGTTAATAAGCACAGTTATTCAGACAGCTGCTGGAAATTAAACTAAAAATGACTCATGTTGCTGCCATTTTTGTCACTTTACCCCTATGCTTTCCTACATCTTTTTCTTCTTCTTCTTTCTTTTTGCTGTGCGCACATCTTCGGCTCCCATTTTTCCTCTTAACGTATGTTCCTGTCCCAACATTTCCCACAAGACACTGCAGTCAGATTCAGCCTGTATAATAAATCCCCCTCTCAGAACATTGGACATACAGTATATTCTGCTGTCATTTAGTTTTCTGTCTGATTTTCCGCAGAAGTATATATATAGTGTGTATGCAGATGTGCCACAGCTCTGGGTCCAACTTTTACTGCAGCCTGTGGTGCTGAAAAGGAATATTTAAAAGAATGATGCTTTTAAAGAAATAGTAAATAATAAAATTTATGAAATAAACACAATGTAAAATCATTTACTCAGCCTTGTGTCAGTTTAATGCTATGTTTACTGAACAGTGAGTTCTAATATTTAATTTCAAAATTACTTATTACTAAGGCCAGACAGAATCTGCAGACTGCTATTTCTGCTGAGAATTTTATATAAAATCTGCAGAGTTATCTGGAATTATTTTAGGAGTATTAACTAAAACCTTAATATATAAAATAAAAAAGAATACATTTAACTTTTATTTAATTTTTACAATGCAAATCCAATAAGATTCACTTATTTAGTAAAGAAAGCAAGTCTCTCATATAAAATAACTACTAAAAGACTAAAATATTACTGCACAAACTGTATTGTAAATCAATCATATGACCATTTTAATAATACTAGTGTTATATCACAATAATATTAGTGAAATTAGTTTAAAAACTGAATAAATATGAATTTACACACATTTACACAAGTAAATACATAGACTCAATGATGGGCTAAAAATCTGCAAATTTCTGTTCGCGCAGATTCCATGTGGACCTACTTTTTACTTTAAATTATGGAATTATAAAATTTTAAGTTATTAATCTGTACTTAATTATTATACATTGTATTAATATTAATATTTTTTTTTCTGATTAAATAAAATGTAAAAATTGCTTCTTGTATGGTTTGGTTGGTTGATTTATTTATTGATGTGTTTTTTAGTAATAATAATAATAATAATAACAACCTCAATAATAATAACAACCCCAATAGTAATAATAATAAAACAAGCCCAATAATAATATTAAAAGTAATATTTATTATTATTATTATTATTATTATTATTTATTTTTAATACAGTTTATTAAATAATATTTTTCAGATTAAATAAAATGTAAAAATTGCTTGTTATTTGGTTTGGCCAGTTGATTATTTTATTGATGAATTTATTATTATTATTATTATTATTATTATTATTATTATTATTATTATTATTATTATTATTATTATTATTAATAATAATAATAATAATAATAATAATAATAATAATAATAATAATAATAATACTTTTACTTATACTTATACTTATAATTATGATTATAATAACCTCAATAATAATAACAACAATAATAACAACACCAATATTAATGATAAAACACCAATAATAATAATAATAATAATAGTAATAATAATAATAATAATAATAATAATAATAATAATAATACATATAATAATAATTATTATTATTATCATTATTATATACTAATACTTATACTTATACTTATACTTATAATTATGATTATAATAACCTTAATAATAATAACAACAATAATAACAACACCAATATTAATGATAAAACACCAATAATAATAATAATAATAATAATAATAATAATAATAATAATAACAACACCGATAATAATAATAAAACAGCACCAATAATAATAATAAAAATACTATTTATTTATTTATTATTATTATTATTATTATACAATTTATTAATTCATAATTTCTGATTAAATAAAATGTAAAAATTGCTTGTTATTGGTTGATTAATTTATTGATGAGTTTATTATTATTAGTATTAATATCATCAATAATAATAATAATAATAATAATAATAATAATAATAATAATAATAATAATAATAATAATAATAATAATAATAAATGACTTAATAGAATGGACATACAGTATATTCTGCTGTCATTTTATTTGCTGTTTGATATTCATCAGAAGTATATATAATGTGTGTGTGTGCAGAGGTGCCACAGCTCTGGGTCCAACTTTTTACCGCAGCCTGTGGTGCTGAAAAGAAATCCTTGGAGAAGTGTGAGGTTTGATACAGATGGAGAGAGTGAGAAAGAGAGAGAGAGAGAGAGAGAGAGAGAGAGAGAGAGAGAGAGAGAGAGAGAGAGAGAGAGAGAGAGAGAGAGAGAGAGAGAGAGAGAGAGAGAGAAAGAGAGAGAGAGAGTGAACTAGACTCTTAGACATTATCAGCTGAGCACAGGAGATGAGAGACGGCGCCGTGATGTTGTTTCTCTATGTGTTTCCCATTTGGATCTTCTCAACAGTTTCTGCTTCATCTTGCGTGTGGACTTTCTTTCCTGGACAATGTAATCGTAAGAAGGAGCCAAACAGAGACACAGAGAAGCGAAACTGAGAAAGCAATGGTATAAGTGTGTGTGTGTGTGAGAGAGAGAGGACAATGAAAAAGAGAGATAGAGAGATGAGATTGGAGAAACGGAGCGTAGGCAGTCAGGAGTGCTCAGGTGTGGGGATTAAACTATCCACTCGCTGCCGCTTGGATCTGCTGCGGATACATTAGAGAAGTGCTGCTCGTCCGCAAATAGCACAACACGGAGAACTAATGGATTCATGATGAGCTGTCAAACTCCACGCTCAATCTGGCGGACGCTTGAGTAAGAGGCAGACAGAACTGGGCACTTTAGGGTCCTCGGGCCCCCTAAATGATGGACAGGTGAGGAACGAGTAATCTTTTTTTTCTTCTAGCTTCAGTGGACAGATATATTTTACAAGAGGTGTTTGCTGAGACAAGCGTTAGTCTTTTAAAACATTTTGTCACTATACTTGCAGTGTGTTCAAGTTGCTTTGTGTTATATGTAGTTTAAGGCTTGGTGTTGCTAATAGTTAAAGTCTGTGTGAAATCAAAATTTGCATTGTTTAATTTGCTAGCGCACATTGTTATTTTTAGGCGTACAATTAATCAGTGCTAGTTTAATCCACTGATTTTTTGTTTAGTTTTGGTAATCTTTAATCAAAATTTGAGCATTTGTTTCTGTGTTAAAGTGGCGGTCCTTCTGTTGTCATCCATTTGACGGCTTTACCCACAATATTCTTAACCAAGCCCTTTACCGTTAGTTTGCTATGAGGGAATGATGTGCAAAAAGAAAGCTCCGCCCTCTACTTAATATTCTGATTCCAACATAGGCTCATTCTGAAAATGTACCCCCATATACATTTCTGGAGATCGCCAATTATGTATCCATATCATATCATAGCTGCATTTCGTCTCTTTAAAACGAATGTTACTAGTCGGTATGGTGCTGTTCCTTTTCTCGCTGACCACTAACCCCCATATGGACAGCTTTCCCACCGTTAGCAGTTTGTCCAGTAGCTCGACACATACGTTGGCAGACTTGAGACGCAGAGTGCAGTAGACTGTAATGATGGGGTTTGAATCTGTTGAAGATCGATTCCAGAAAGCAGGTAAGGCTAAAAAATAAAGTAAATAGCATAGTGAGAATGTGGAAAAATCTGAAAATGTGGTAAAAATCAGGCTGCCACGAGAGATTTTCTTTTTCTGGATTACTTTCTAAAACTGTCGGTTGGGTTTAGGAAAGTGGGTGGGCGGGTCAATCAGTGCTTTTGAAAACACTATCGGTTGTGTTTAGGGAAGGAGGTGTTTGGGGGGATCGGTCAGTCGGTCGGTCAGTCGGTCAGTCAGTCAGTCAGTAAGTAAGTCAGTCAATACTCTGGTGGATTTACATGAGAATAACAGACGCGAATGGAACCAGCGAGAGAAATTTGAGATCTCAAAAAGCATACACAGTGGCCTCTGGCGGATTCACTAAAACAAAAACTGCAAAAAATGTAGCTCCTGAGGTGGATTTGGCGCTCTCCAGAAATGTAAATAGGGGTACGTAATCAGAATGAGCCTGGGTTGTCTGATTCAGTTGGAAGAACATCAACATACTGAAATGAAATTAGTTAACACAGTTTTTAACTGTGCTTTGAGATACTTTGGTTTATAGACTTCAGTTAAATATACACTGTTAAGTCCATGGTTGGTGTTCATATCACCACAGCCATATCACCCTGCAGCCCAAGACTGGTTACTCACTGAAGCTAAGCAGGGCAGAGCCTGGTAAGTACCTGGATGATAGAAACAAATGGAAAAACTAGGTTTCTTTAGGAAGGGGAGTTAGTGAGGCCAGCAGGGAGGGTTCAACCTGGGGTACAATGTAAATCCTAATGCCCCAGTATAGTGAAGGAGACTCTTCTGTCAGTGAGCACTGTCTTTTGGATGAGACGTTAAACTGAGGTCCTGACTCTTTGTGGTCGTTAAAAATCCCATGGCACTTCTCATAAAGAGTAGGGATGTAACCCCAGTGTCCTGGCCAAATTACCTCCATTGGCCCTTACCCATCATGGCCTCTCAATCATCCCCATCCACTGAATTGGCTCTATCACCCCACCTATGTCTCTCCACTCCACCTATAGCTGGTGTATGGTGAGCACACTGATGCCGTTATCCTGGGGCTGCCGCTATATAAAATACACATTACTTACTATATTATTCATTCATTCAGTTTCTTTTTTGGCTTAGTCCCTTAATAATCTGGGGTCGCCACAGCGGAATTGACCACCAACTTATCCAGCATATGTTTTTCGCAGCGGATATCCTTCCAGCTCCAACCCATCACTGGGAAACATCATACACTCTCATTCACACACATACACTACGGACAATTTAGTATACCCAATTCACCTACAGTATAGTGCATGTCTTTGGACTGTAAGGGAAACCGGAGCACCTGAAGGAAACCTACGCAAACACGGGGAGAACATGCAAACTTCACACAGAAATGCCAGCTGGCCCAGCCGGGACTCGAACCAGTGACCTTCTTGCTGTGAGACGACAGTGCTAACCACTGAGCCACTCAATTGCCTTTGTCCAGATTATTGTTGTTATAATTGTGGAAATCTAATGGTTTAGTCATTTTGTTTTGTGTTTTATATAAAGTAGTGCTCAAGATGGCTTAAAGAGCATGCATGTTGTATTTCTGTGGAGATGATGATTCTGTAAGTGGGAGGGATGTTGTCTGTTTTCTAAATTGGAGTGTTCCTCTAAGAAGCTATTTAAGGAAATCTCATTAACGCCTCTGCAAAATAACACATCCACATCTCAGCTGAGTTCAGTTCGAGCCAATTCAAGCAAAGTGTCCTCCTCATTTTCATACAATTTCCCTTGTTGACATGTTTTGGCTTTTTAACAAGAGTCATTTCAGTCTATCCTCCTCAGGTCTTTCTCAGGTAACAACGAATGTTTATGTATGAAGGACGAGAGGACTCAAATTAGAAGCACATGTTGGAGACAACAGTTTGCGTCAAACTTTTTATGAGACTTTGCTTGCCAGCTCATTAAGGTTTTGGTCAGTGTGTTCGTTAAAAAGAAATTGTTTTCCTGACTTTAATGAGTGTCACAATAATTACAGTACCACACTTTACACTTCACACAACATCTTGGAGCACAGCCATACACTTTGTCACAACCCTTAGGGAGTTACACACAAGTTTCACACACAGCCGCACACTTCATATCCCGGAGGTTTGCTCGTACACTGCAAAAAACGCCTTTTTACTTAGAGGTTTTATTGTGTTTCTTGTCAAAATGTCTAAAAACTTCTAAATCAAAAAGCATTTTCTAGACAACTTTGTTTTCAGAGTTAAAAAAATACATATTTTACTTAAAGAAGGTCGCTGGTTTGAGTCCCGGCTGGGCCAGTTGGCATATTTGTGTGGAGTTTGCATGTTCTCCCCATGTTGGCATGGGTTTCCTCCGTGTGCTCCGGTTTCCCCCACAATCCAAAGACATACGCTATAGGTGGATTAACTAAATTGTAATGTAATGTGTATTTATGTAGCGCATTTATCATGTATGGCCATACATCCAAAGCGCTTCACAATCATGATGGGGGTCTCTCCACACAACCACCAGTGTGCAGCATCCACTTAGATGATACGATTGGCAGCCACAGGACAACGGCGCCAGTGTGCTCACCACACACCAGCTATTGGTGGAGTGGAGAGCCAGTGATAGAGCCAATTCAGTGGATGGGGATGATTGGGAGACCATGGTGGGTATGGGCCGATGGAGGGAATTTGGCCAGGACACCAGGGTTACTTCCCTAATCTTTTCAAGAAGTGCCATGGGATTTTTAACAACCACAGAGAGTCAGGACCTTGGTTTAACGTCTCATCTAAAAGACGGCGCCCACTATCAGTATTGAGCCTCTTCACTATACTGGGGCATTAGGACTTACACTGACCCCAGGTTGAGCCCTCCCTGCTGGCCTCACTTACACCACTTCCAACAGCAACTTAGTTTTCCCATGTGGTCTTGTAAGAATTCATTCTTAAGCTGCATTTCTCCTCCTAACCAGAATTTTTACACACCAGAGTCCAGTTTCTATGCACACTCCAGAACAGTGGATGGCACCACTTTCCTGCCATCTGCTGTGTGCTACCACTCAAGCCAGATTAGCAACATCGGTGTTTTGCCCTCTGTGAAGTTTATTCATAAACTAATTTCGAGAGGATCACGTGCTTATGATTGCTTACGGCTGGTCTTGCATTATTCAGTTTATGATTCGCCAATCAGATGATTCCTAAGCCAATATAAATATCCTAAGTTCCATATAACAGCCATCTTCGTTTTTAAGAATCCCTCCTTCCACCCCTACTCCTCCTCCTTTCCTAGATGGGTGGCACGGTGGCCCAGTGGTTAGTACTGTTGCCTCACAGCAAGAACGTCACTGGTTCTAGTCCTTACCAAGCCAGCCGAAAGTTTTCAGGTTCTCCTCGTGCTCACGTGGGTTTCCCCCGGGTTTCCCAGTTTCTTCCCACCATCCAAAATCATGCAATTTAAGTAAATTGACTAATCCAAATCGGCATCATAGACATGTTCCTAGTAAGTAGTTATCTCTTAAGAGCAATCACTATCTGTTCATTAGCTACTACAGCAGGGGAGTTCTCGAGATCTACCTGAGCTCAAACTCCCCTCTCACCTTGCAAACTGGAGGGAGCCCCGGGCTCGAGAATCTTATGATCTCAGGGCTCTCTCCCAGGACAGCATGCCAAACAAGTTTTATAATCTTTATAATCTATCATCAGCTAACTCTTGTAAACTCTTGAAATAAGTTTGTGTGCAACTAGCTAGTGTGTTCAGTCTTGAGCCGTTATTACCCGGTGTTCTCCTGATTCTCTTGAGAAGCTAAGTGACACTTTATTGTTGTGTTTTTCGACCCTTGTGTCTGTTTTGTTTTGCCTGTTCACTTCTTTTTTGTTGTACTTTGTAATCTATTTTTCAAGTAAAGATCATTTGTTTATTTTTTCCGAAACTACAGCCTCCGGTTTCCTTATTAATCTTCTGCTCTTGGGTTCATCTGTTGAGGAGATAGCTCAGCTTTGAGTCCAAGAGACCCATTTTCAATCCTCAGCTACTATACCATGTTAGAGGTCTCTTATCCGGGTACTGACCAGGCTCAGCCCTGCTTTGCTTCAGTGAGTAACTGGCTTTGCAGGGTGACTTTGGCCACATAGTGTGTGTGTGAATGAGTGTGTATGGGTGTTTTTCAGTAAGTGTGTATGGGTGTTTCTCACTGTGTTGCAGCTGGAAGGGCATAAAAACATATGCTGGAGTAGTTGGCGGTTCATTTTGCTGTGGCAACCCCTGATAAATAAGGGACTAAGCCGAAGGAAGATGAATGAATGATTATTTTACTTAACCCACTGGCATATAATTTAGCTACTTTTAAGAAGAAATTTTGTTTTATTATTTCTGAACACACAACAATATTTTTCACTTGTCTAGAAAACTCTTCTTGATTTGAGCTTTTTTTTTTTTTTTAGATATTTGGATTAAAAATAATACAAAAACTCTAAGTAAGAAAGCATTTTTTGCAGTGTACCACTGACATCAATAATGCTCTGTCTGATGATTTCATAGCTCGCACGGTAACTGTATCTCCAGACCTGATTCATACACAAACACTGAGTGTTATTATTACTTCCAGCTATATTTCCCCCACCTCTTATCTGCCAATGTGTTTATTATTTTACCTCAATTTTTCCCTTACAGTAACCACTTCACTCATCTCTCCTCGACAGAAATTTGATCAGTTTGAAAAACATTTTCTTTGCACTATAAAAATAGCAGGTCTTGAGTTCTTCTACGATAGCCAGAGGCTAAAGGTGTATTTCTATATGATGTGTAGTGATTTTACCACCTCTATCTTTGGCCTTGAATAGATTTGCAAAGTTGGCAAAGGAGAACTTCAAAATGAATAACTTTGCCTCAAGCTAGTGCTACTGCAAAGTGAACAAACTGACACCTTTCTTCTGGGAAAATGAGACTCACACACATCTTCTGGATCCCTTGAGAAAGAGCGTGTGATGATGTTTGTGTTGAAGTGTGAGGTGTTGAACTGCCCTGTCAAGTTGTGGGCAATGTCTCTAGCTTTCTAGCCCTGTACAGTTCATTAAAGCATCACTGCCAGACGCTCCACCAAGACCTTTAAAACACACCCAAACAGAAGAAAGCGGCCTAATTGTCTTCCCTGCTGGAAACAAAAAAATAGGCGAATTTCAAGGCTGGTTGGAAGCCGCTACTGAAGAAAATCATATGTTTTTTTTTTATTTCTCTTTCTCTGCATGTAAAATGGTAGCATGGCTCATTTACAGACCTATATTTAGGCCATTAATCAAAACAGTTTACTATTTCCATTTACTATGCTTATATCTTACATTTTGACCATGTCAGAATTGACAAAATCAAGACTTGTTTTTTATAGTAAGCACTGATCTATATCCTTTGGTCTTTTATGGGTGAAAATGAAGCTTTTTCCAAACTTTTATGACCCCATTATAAAAATATTTGTACCCCGATGAGACTCTAAACCATTAGGACTTGAAGGGAGCATATCTATCTATCAATCAGTTTTTAGAGGCAAGCAATCGTAATTATTTAGATATCACAACCTACATTGATGTAATGGAACAAATGAATGCATTAGGGTCTGAAAACTTACATTTCTTAAAGATGGCATGAAATGGAAGTTAAGATTGTCCTTTTCCTCTATCTTGACGTGCATCCAATTGAAATGGTTTCTAAAATTAGACTGGTGCATGATTTTGTCCTTTGGGAACCAATTGGATCACTTGAAGATGGACATTGTGGAGGAAGATAAATGGAGGAAGATTTTAATGCGAGTTTGCATTTGTGGATAATTAGTGTCCATCACCATTGTCTCCATCTGGTGCAGAATGTTTTCAGATGCCCCAAGATGACAAGAACGAGGAGCTAAATTTTACAAAAGGAATCCAAACACTGAAGAGATGAAGAGAAAATCCATCGATGCGCAGCTCCACAAGTCCCAAACCAAGCAATCCATTGGCGACAGTGACGAGGAACAAAACTTCACCAATTGATGAAGTGTAGGAAAAAACCTTGAGAGAAACCAGGCTCAGTTGGGCATGACTATTTCTCCTCTGGCCAAACTTCTTGTGCAGAGCTGCAGTCTAGGCACCGGAGGCTGGTAAACGCTGGACTTTCATTGTGGAGAAGCTGCAGGTGTGAGTAGGTCACCGGCGTTGTTTAGGCTGACCCATGGGATCAAAGCAGAGATTCGTTTCATGCTCTTCACTCCTCCATGACCAACACAGCATCTGCTCAGGATACGGCCTAGTCCAGGATTATGGAGACCTCGGGCTAAGTAAAACAGACTAACATAAGCGTAGATGCCGTTGAAATTATGTCTTTTGGGAAGTGTTTCTGGCTCCGGTTGCCATAATTAATGCAGCTTTTGGATTTGTAAAAGCATTTGTGTTGTGTATGCTAATGCAAAGAGATATGTCTTTTATTTAGTTTTAAACTGATACAGTGTGTCTGCCTCCTGAAGTCTGCTAGGAAGTCTGTTTCAGAGTTTAGGTGTCAGATATGAGTATATTATGGTATTTGATTAAAGATTATAAGGGCAAATGATTTTTTGCAAAATAATGAAATTCACAAACACATTGTTTACATGTATGTATAAAAATATGAAGAGTAAATTTAGATTTCATGCCCACTTTCATTCATTCATTTTTTTTTCGACTTAGTCCCTTTATTAATACACTACGGACAATTTAGCCTACCCAATTCACCTGTACCGCATGTGAAACCGGAGCACCTGGAGTAAACCCACGCATACACGGGGAGAACATGCAAACTCCACACCGAAACACCAACTGACCAATAATTTGGTCCCAAGTACAAAAAATATTGGTAACACTTTATTTTGATGGTCCATTTGAGTATTAGTAGACTGTCTGCTTAATATCTGTTGATACTGCTCCTCCAACAGACATTTAACTGACTGTAAGAAACTTAGCAAGTACATGTCAACTTACAGTACACTAACCCTAACTCCAACCCCAACCTAACAGTCTACTTATAATCTAATGAGAATTAGTTGGCATGTAGATGCAATGTAACTTAAATTCAACAAACGGACCATCAACATAAAGTGTGACCAAAATACAAGGGAGTGCAGAATTATTGGGCAAGTTGTATTTTTGAGGATTAATTTTATTATTGAACAACAACCATGTTCTCAATGAACCCAAAAAACTCATTAAAATCAAAGCTGAATATTTTTGGAAGTAGTTTTTAGTTTGTTTTTAGTTTTAGCTATTTTAGGAGGATATCTGTGTGTGCAGGGGACTATTACTGTGCATAATTATTAGGCAACTTAACAAAAAACAAATATATACCCATTTCAATTATTTATTTTCATCAGTGAAACCAATTTAACATCTCAACATTCACAAATATACATTTCTGACATTCAAAAACAAAACAAAAACAAATCAGTGACCAATATACAGTAGCCACCTTTCTTTGCAAGGACACTCAAAAGCCTGCCATCCATGGATTCTATCAGTGTTTTGATGATGGACCACAGGTTCTCTATGGGGTTCAGATCAGGTGAACAAGGACGCCATGTCATTAGTTTTTCTTCTTTTAGACCCTTTCTTGCCAGCCACGCTGTGGAGTACTTGGACGTGTGTGATGGAGCATTGTCCTGCATGAAAATCATGTTTTTCTTGAAGGATGCAGACTTCTTCCTGTACCACTGCTTGAAGTTGTCTTCCAGAAACTGGCAGTAGGACTGGGAGTTGAGCTTGACTCCATCCTCAACCCAAAAAGGCCCCACAAGCTCATCTTTGATGATACCAGCTCAAACCAGTACTCCACCTCCACCTTGCTGGCGTCTGAGTCGGACTGGAGCTCTCTGCCCTTTACCGATCCAGCCACGGGCCCATCCATCTGGCCCATAAAGACTCACTCTCATTTCATCAGTCCATAAAACTTGAGATATTTCTTGGCCCAGTCTTGACGTTTCAGCTTGTGTGTCTTGTTCAGTGGTGGTCGTTTTTCAGCCTTTCTTACCTTGGCCATGTCTCTGAGTATTGCACACCTTGTGCTTTTGGGCACTCCAGTGATGTTGCAGCTCTGAAATATGGCAAAACTGGTGGCAAGTGGCATCTTGGCAGCTGCACGCTTTACTTTTCTCAGTTCATGGGCAGTTATTTTGCACCTTGGTGTTTGGTTTGGTTTTTTCACACGCTTCTTGCGACCCTGTTGATTATTTTGAATGAAACGCTTGATTGTTGGATGATCACGCTTCAGAAGCTTGGCAATTTTAAGAGTGCTGCATCCCTCTGCAAGATATCTCACTATTTTTGACTTTTCGGAGCCTGTCAAGTCCTTTTTTTGACCCATTTTGCGAAAGGAAAGGAAGTTGCCTAATAATTATGCACACCTGATATAGGGTGTTGATGTCATTAGACCACACCCCTTCTCATTACAGAGATGCACATCACCTAATATGCTTAATTGGCAGTAGGCTTTCGAGCCTATACAGCTTGGAGTAAGACAACATGCATAAAGAGGATGATGTGGTCAAAATACTCATTTGCCTAATAATTCTGCACTCCCTGTATTTCCCATGCTACATTACAGATCACCACATTCTTCATCCCTGCTCCAAAATACTTAATGCGTTTTCCTATTTGACTACTTTAGGTGTTTCTCTTTTTTGTAAACTGCAATTTCAGCCTTCATCGTCTGACCCCGAGTCCATTGGGAGTCTAAATGAGACTGAGATAAGCCTTCGCACAGATCTGTTTGGTCAGGTGAAAATGCTGGACTGATTGATCGATACTCTTCTAAGAGCCAATTGAAACAGTCTCTAACAGGCTGTGAGACTGCGGTTAGAATCAATCGACCCTCTCTGTGCTCGCGCTCTTGAGTTAAAGCCATTCTCGATATTTCTTCAAACTCTAAATACACAAGGATTTCACCTGACATCTTTGGGATCTTCTGAAGGTGGATCAACTCATTTCCTTTCGCTGCTGCCTGCATGTGATTTCCTGATGCATTGATATCTAAGATCAAATTTAAACTCACACTGGTGAGGTTTAGGAGAATAGGTGGTCAATAAAAACATAGACGGCTAAAGTAGAAAGATATAATTAGATTGTCATGTTTGAACATTTTGTATAGTCCAGGGGTGTCCAGAACTGCTCCTGCAGAGCCAACGTCTGTCAGAGTTTAGCTTTAACATACTTACCTGGAAGGTTCCAGACCTCAAATTGTTGGTATTTTCAACAGGAGAGTGGCTTTCCAGGAAGATTTGAAATCCCAGTATATTTTTGGTTGTGTTCATTGGATCTTAAGTCTAACGCCTTAACCACTCGGCCATCCTGGTCACCGAATATATTTTAATCTATCATGAACACATGAACAGTGCACATACAAAAGCATATACATAGGCAAGATGAATTATGGTACCCTATTTGTATTTTCAATAGGAGAATGGCTTTTCAAGATATCCCGGTATAGAGGTTTGATTGTGTTTATTGTAATTAAGGTCTCATTTGCACTTGACTTTGATTTCAGGTGTTGAAGTACTGCTCTTTAATTGATGGACCAAATGTTTGCAAAGATAATCGTCCACAGCTAATTTGTTAGCTACCATTAATAGCTTGAAACTAATTTGCCTAACAGAAGAGAGGTTTGAACCCAAGAGGAAATTCATCCATTGAATCTTAAGTGTCTTAACTTGTTAGGGTTAATTTTTAAAAGTTTTAGGGAGCATTAGGTTACCAGGAGTGGGGTTCGAACCCACGAGGACATTTATCCATTGGATCTTAAGTCCAACGCCTTAACCACTCGGCCATCCTGGTCTGTGAACATGTTTTAATCTGTCCAGTTCCAGCATTTCATGTACACACGAACAGCGCACATACAAAAGCACATAGGTAACCAAGGTGAAAGATGGTACCCTATTAGTATTTTCAATAGGAGAGTGGCTTTCCAGGAAGCTTGGAAATCCCAGTATAGTTTTAGTTGTGTTTACTGTAATTAAGGTCTCATTTGCACTTGACTTTGATTTCAGGTGTTGAAGTACAATTTATTAATTGATGGACCAAATGTTTACACAGATAATCTTCTTCCAGAGCTAGTTTGTTAGCTGCCATTAATAGCTTAAAACTAATTTTCTTACCAGGAGAGGGGTTTGAACCCAAGAGGAAATTCATTCATTGAATCTTAAGTGTCTTAACCACTCTACCAGAATGTTGTGATGTTTTGCTTTTCCCCCACACATGTTGTATTTCATTAAACTTATTAGAGCTAATTTTATAAACTTTTAGGGAGCATTAGACTACCAGGAGTGGGGTGTAAACCCATGAGGACATTTGTCCATTAGATCTTAAGACCAACACCTTAACCACTCGGCCATCCTGCTGGTATTTAGTCCATGCTTTCCCTGTTTTCCAAAGTAAAAAACATCTATTTAAGAAGATTAAAGCTACATTTCTGAATGTTTAAGCTAGTATTTCGCTAACGTGCGTGGGCTTTGAGAGCACATAGGCAAGGTCAATGATGATGCAGCATTTGCAACTGAGTTTAATTTGAAAGCTGTGTGCAGAAAAGTAGAATGTAGAAACTGAAGTATAACCAGGTTAATTGTTCAGATTAGCCATTGCTTTAATAACATGGCCCTTCATAACTTCACAGCAATGAACTTAGGCTGACAACACCCCATGTTTGAATTGCAACAACTCATCATGTGGACGAGCTATGGTTTATTCAACATAAAACATGACAGCTTGTTACCAGGAGTGGGGTTTGAACCCACGAGGACATTTGTCCATTGGATCTTAAGTCCAACGCCTTAACCACTCGGCCATCCTGGTCGCTGAACAGTTTTAATCTATACAGCTCCAGTATTTTATGTCGACACAAACAGCGCACATACAAAAGCGCATACATAGACAAGGTGAATGATGGTACCCTATTAGTATTTTCAACAGGAGAGTGGCTTTCCAGGAAGATTGGACATCCTAGTCTAGACTGTTGGTTGTGTTCGCTGTAATTAAGGTCTCATTTGCACTTGACTATGATTTCAGGTGTTGAACAACAATTTATTAATTGATGGATCAAATGTTTACACAGATAATACTTTTTCACAGCTAATTTGTTAGCTGCCAGTTAGCTTGAAACTAACTTGCTTACCAGGAGAGGGGTTTGAACCCAAGAGGAAATTCATCCATTGAATCTTAACCACTCTATCAGAATGTTCTGCTTTCCCCCCACCAGTATTGTATTTAATTTAACTTATTAGAGCTAATTTTCTTAAGTTTTAAGGAGCATTGGGTTATCTGGAGTGGGGTTTGAACCCACAAAGACATTTTTCCATTGGATCTTAAGTCCAACGCCTTCACCACTCAGCCATCCTGGTGCTGTTTTTGCCACAGCTTTCCCTGTTTTCCAATGTAAAAAAAAAACATCTATTTAAGAAGATTAAAGCTACATTTCTAAATGTTTAAGCTAGTATTTCTCTAACATGAGTGGGGTTTGAGCGCACATACTGTAGGCAAGGTGAATGATGATGCAGCATTTGCAACTGAGTTTAATTTGAAAGCTGTGTGCAGAAAAGCAGAATGTAGAAAATGAAGTATAACCAGGTTAATTGTTCAGATTAGTCATTGCTTTAATATCTTGCCCTTTATAACTTCACAGCAATGAACTTAGGCTGACAACACACCATGTTTGAATTGCAACAACTCATCATGTGGACGAGCTATGGTTTATTCAACATAAAACATGACAGCTTGTTACCAGGAGTGGGGTTTGAACCCACGAGGACATTTGTCCATTGGATCTTAAGTCCAACGCCTTAACCACTCGGCCATCCTGGTCTGTGGAAAAGTGAGGTGTGTATTTTATGTACACATAAACAGTGCAAAAACAAAAGCACATACATGGACAAGGTGAATGATAGTGCAGACGTTTATGCTGCAACTTAGTTTACTTTAAAAGCTGTGTGTGACCAGAGCTGAGTGGACAAAGTAGAGCAGAATGCTGAAAATGTAGTATAGCCAGGTTAATTGTTTAGCCACTACTTTAATATATTGGCTGTTAAAATTCTGCAGCAATTAGACTCTTTCTTTGGAGCATTTAAACATATATTGTGCTACCAGGAGTGAGACTCAAACCAACAAGGACATACATCCATTGTCCAAAGCCTTAACCACTTGGCCATCCTGGCCTGTGTTAAAAAATTTCTGAGTTAGTACAGATCCATCTGCTCCCTGTGAGCAATCAGCATTTAAGGATTTCCGGAAATGCTTTTGTTGTGGCATTGAAGACCTTACAAATGTCTCTTTTCTATGCTATTTGGCTGTGACGTACATGTAATGACTTGTAAAGATGTAAAAATGTAAAGAACAGTTAACAATTCACAAATCTTCATCATTTTGTTTTGGGATGGACACTCGAAATGTACTGAACAACATAAACCGTACTGCTTTGCTTGATTGCTCTTAAAATCTGTTTTGGTCTACATTGTTACATCTGAACTTTTCAGTCTGCATTTTAAACTTAAAATACAAAACACTTGTCCTGAGCAAACAAACTTGAAATCAATGTAAATAGCTGAGGGATTACAGTGTTTACACACAAACACGTGCATTTATACACATCTGTTCTAGTTTTAACTTTGCTTGTGTTTGTTTTTCCTTAGGGCTGCCCAGAAATTGAATCTGTCTTCCAAGAAGAAGAAGCAGCGTCCTGCTCCCCCTGTGGCATGTGATCCTCCTCTCTTTCCCACCAACTTCAGTGGCATCCTGCAGGTGTCTCCACCCCCTGCTCCACCTTGCCTCTTACGAGCAGTCAACAAAGTCAAAGACACCCCCGGCATGGGCAAGGTATGATCTGTCATAATTTAGCAAAATGGTCTGTGTTTAGTTTATTTACTATTCCTCACTAGTTAGTTCGGCTTCAACTGGGTCTTCCAAATTAGGAAAGAGTATTGCCATCTTATTGATTGGTTGTTACAAACTGATTTGCTGTAATCTGGTCCATCAAAGCAAAAATATATGGCTACAGCCTGGACACTTTCAAGCAGGAGGACCTATGCCGCAAGTAGGTTGGAACACTTTCAAGTGGGATGGACTTATGCTGCAAGTAGAGTGGAACACCTCCAATTGGGAGGGACTTAAGCAGCAAGTAGATTGGAACACCTTCAAGTGGGAGGAACTTACACCGAAAGTAGGTTGAAACACTTGCAAATAGGATGGACTTACAATGCAAGTTGGTTGGAACACCTCCAGATGGGATGGACTTACAATGCAAGTAGGTAGGAGCTCCTCCAATTGGGAGGGACTTAAGCAGCAAATAGGTTGGAACACTTCCAATTGGGAGGCATTTATGCTGCAAGTAGAGTGGAACACCTCCAATTGGGAGGGACTTAAGCAGCAAGTAGGTTGGAACACCTCCAAGTGGGAGACACTTATGCTGCAAGTAGAGTGGAACACCTCTAATTGGGAGGGACTTAAGCAGCAAGTAGGTTGGAACACCTCCAAGTGGGAGGAACTTACACCGAAAGTAGGTTGAAACACTTGCAAATAGGATGGACTTACAATGCAAGTTGGTTGGAACACCTCCAGATGGGATGGACTTACAATGCAAGTAGGTAGTAGCTCCTCCAATTGGAAGGGACTTAAGCAGCAAATAGGTTGGAACACTTCCAATTGGGAGGCATTTATGCTGCAAGTAGAGTGGAACACCTCCAATTGGGAGGGACTTAGGCAGCAAGTAGGTTGGAACACCTCCAAGTGGGAGGAACTTACACCGCAAGTAGGATGAAACACTTCAAATACGATGGACTTACAATGCAAGTTGGTTGGAACACCTCCAAATGGGATGGACTTACAATGCAAGTAGGTTGGAACACCTCCAATTGGGAGGAACTTAAGCAGCAAATAGGTTGGAACACTTCCAAGTGGAAGTTTAACTGTAAGTAGAGTGGAACACCTCTAATTGGGAGGGACTTAAGCAGCAAGTAGGTTGGAACACTTCCAAGTGGGAGGGACTTACAACGCAATTTGGTTGGAACACCTCCAATTGGGAGGAATTTAAGCAGCAAATAGGTTGGAACACCTCCAAGTGGGAGGGATTTACAATGCAAGTAGGTTTGAACACCTACTTAGAGGTTGGGTTAAGGCCAGAAAGATTTACAGCTGCGGCTACTGAACATGTGCATATTAATATCATTTTTGTGATGATGTACAACAATAAATACTGTATTTGCATTACTGAAGGCGGTTGGTGTAGGTTACTGTAAGAGGTAGGTTTAGGCTTGGGGTAGGTGTAGATTTTAATAAAACACAATAGGTTGGACTCTGTGTCATCTGAATCAATCAGTCTAACGCTCCAGGATATGTGTATTCTTGAAGTTTAAGTCCCACCCATTTTGAGCTAACCTTCCCATTTAGAGTTGGCTATGACCTCTGTTATACCTAACTCAATCAAAGGACACTACAGAATGAAGGATAATAAAGGGCACAAGCAATGGACACTTTTAACTCCTACACCTTAACCACTCTGTCATCCTGGTTGTTTTATGTAGGTTTTACTGCAGGGGTAAGCAAGTTTTGTTCCCAGGGAGACACACTAGTGACTTTGGAGGCAGCATTTGTGCATGAAGGCACTTTGGTGATACCTAAGGGAATAGTTGCTTACTACAATACTAACTTCTTGCTAGACATCAAAAGTGGAAGAAGTTGGTCAAAAGCTTACATTTACACACATCATCCAAGTAAAGCTTCTATATGCCATCTTTATTTTTTAGTTTAACTGTCAGAAATGGAACACACAGGATTGTGGGATATCAAAGGCAGTGAATGATCTATACATACCAGATGAAGGTTTCTCAGGAGACAGGAAGTGAAGCTCGATTAGAATTTAGACAGTACCTTGATGCTTCCTACCTTTTAAATGCATCTCTAAAGGCAGCATTTTCCAGTTTTTGAAAGCACTGCACTGCGTTCTATTTGGAAGGGTTCATCTCTATATACCCTTATTCCTTCTAAGGGTTTACTCTCTTACCAGGGCCGGTGTCCTGCAAAGTTTAGTTCTAACCCCAATCAGACCCACCTGGGCTAGCTAATCAAGCTCTTACTAGAAACAACCTTGCAGGTGTGTTGAGGCAAATTAGAGCTAAAATTTGCAGGACACTGGCCCTCCAGGACCGAGTTTGGACACCCCTGCTCTGGAGTGACAGCTTCGAAGGGATTAGGGCATAGGGATGAGCCCTTATAGAATGTCCAAATAGAATGCAGTGCGCGACAACAATCAGATTCCTTGTGCAAAGCATCATGGTGGCTCAAAATGTCCATTAGTTCAACACTTCAAAAATCCTTTGCTTCGAAGGGATCTTTAAAGTGGCCAGTTTTGAGTACTTCAGTTTGGGATGATAGCCTAATGACAGCATTCAAAATGGCAGCCATGATGGTTTTCACTCCGAAGTGGACTTTGTAGAATAGATTCTATGTGAAACGCACTATAAGACCTTGCTTAGCTTGTTCAAGTGTGTTTGATTAAGGTTGGATTAAAATCTGCAGGACTTGGTCTTTTTAAGACTAAACTTGCCTACTCCCGTTTAATGGTAGGATTTGCCTCTTAAAATGAATATAGCAGTCTGGTTTTTTTTCTTCATATATTTGAGATAAATCAGATTTTGTGCATGAATTTAACGTTGAAATACTACCAGTGCTGCTTTAGTTAGAATTTAGTTTTTTTTTCCTCCAATGTTATTATTATTCATTTATTAAAATCAAAGCTAATATTCCAAATGTTAAACTGACCTTTTGCTACCAGGAGTGGGGTTCGAACCCACGAGGACAATTGTCCATTGGATCTTAAGTCCAACGCCTTAACCACTCGGCCATCCTGGTCGTTCTTGCTAGCTTTACAAGTTACAAAAGCTACCAGAGAGACGTAGAGCCCTAATTAGTCTTTTGCAATGTCTCTTGAGTTCTAGTGAGATAGTACTGGGGAGTTCAGGCTGAATCATCTGAGCATGTGGTGGCATTTACTTTCATTTGTATCTTGCTCATAGCTCAAAGGTGAGCTCATTAACTGAGAGCAAAGGCCCAACGATATGATAATCAAATGAGCAGAAGTGAGGCACAAAAGACATATTTTAACTTGATAACATGAGAAAATGACCTTGTTTACTCCTGTTACTAATATCCGTTTACATTCAGTCACAAAAAACCTTCAAAAGGTGCTGCTTACAGCTGACTTTTACAGAATTTGCACCATGCATCTTTTGGTGTGGAATACTTCCTGTAATATCAAGTCTCCTGAATGCATTAAAAGGACACCTGGTCTAAATATAAATGTATATTTGTTAGGGGTGTGACGAGACAAGACGAGACACGAGATTGAGTTCCCAAGAACAAAACGAGACAAGATTTTTTACACTATTTTAAAGAAATCCTTAATGATGAAACATATCAATGGAATAGTCTTAGAATTCAAATATTTTGCTAATATATGAATGAAAAATAGATTTTTATTCAAAAATAAATCATAAAATGCAAAACAATTTAGGTGTTTTTTTTTGTAATTAATTTACTTCCATTTTTTTATGTAAGCAATTTCCATAATTATTCCCATAATTATATGTATGCAATATTTTTATATTAGTTTATATTGAATTCTATGCAATGAACATGCAAACACTGCAAAATATTTGTTAATATATAAATGAAAAATAGTAAACTACTGATTGGCTTTTCCCCTATAGAATTTCACAGTATTTACATTGCAGATCTTGTTGGTCAATTCAGATTTTGTGACAGAATGCAATTTTTTTTGATGACCCGCTTACATTTATCATCTTTTAAAGGTGACTCGTATCTGATTGTCTGTATTTACACAGCACATGACATAAGGCGCAATGACCAGGAAAAAAAAGAGTGGGCGCTGACTGACAGCTGATCAGAATATGTATTGAATACAAAAAAAACTATCTGAATAAAAAAGCGCTCTTTTCTCCATTGCTGTATTTATTCTGTTCACATCTAAAGTGACATTCTGTTGCGTGGTAATGTCCATGGTTAATTTGTGTGGCTGCTAATGTAGTTGCAGCCTCTGCTTGGACATGAAAAACGCAGCAGCAACTCTGGTGAGAAAAAAAAAACGGTTATGTCACACCCGCCTGCTCAACCGAGTGACATGTGCAACACAGAGACCAGCCTTACCAGGTGTGTGCAAAGCACTTGATTTGTGGTTCAAATTCAATCCTGCTTCCAATCTTCAATGCTAATTTCACCCTCACGCTCCATCATGATAATATCTCAACTCACGAGCAGTGGCGGCTGGTGTTAAAAAATGTGAGGGGGGCGCATTTTAAAAGCCATTTTTCAGGTGATGTACCAAAAAACAAAAATGACTAAAGCATACAATAAATGCATCACAAATCAGTTCATTTTAGTTCAATTTGGGTTTATCAGTAATGAAGTAATCAAGATAATTAGTAAACACACACACACAAACAAATGTTGCCTAATCACTGGACAGTAGCACTACTTAAAAATTAATTTTGCTCTCCTTTTTTTCTAGCTTGAAAATTTCTCAATAACCTTTTGGTTAAAGTCAGTCATCTCAGTCACCAGTCTCTTCTCTATTGACAGCATGGCCAATGCATTCAGCCTCACTTGCGTCATGCTGTTTGAAACAGCAAACACGGAAATAGTAAAAGGCTGGAAAAGCCCCGAGTGT
>LR812535.1:14885954-15033454 GCA_903798195.1 Danio kyathit
TTGTATTAATATAGATCATACTGTAGGTCTTGAACTCCTGGTATAATTTCTAATAAATTGCAGCTTAACAGTGTGTTTTAGTTACCTCAAAGAAAATTGTTGTCGTCTGAACATCTATTCAGTGGTCTCAAACTCAATTCCTGGAGGGCCGCATCTCTGCACAGTTTTGCTCCAACCCTAATCAAACACAGCTGAACTAATCAAGGTGTTCAGGACTACTAGAGACTATTAAGCAGGTGTGAGTTTAGAGGTGGTTGGAGCTAAACTGTGCAGAGCTGCGGCCCTCCAGGAATTGAGTTTAACACCACTGAATAGATGTTCAGATGATAACAAATTCCTTAAGGTAACTAAAACACACTGTTAATCTGCAATTTATTAATGTAGAAATTATACCAGGAGTGGGGTTCAAACCCACGAGGACATTTGTCCATTGGATCTTAAGTCCAACGCCTTAACCACTCGGCCATCCTGATTACCTGAAGCTTTGGTAACAAATTAAGTGGATCTACTTTTTAAAATTACTGTTATGGGGCCATGAAGTGGGATTTAAGCACAATGGGATATCTGGCTATTGATTTTTTTTGTATTAATATAGATCATAGGTCTCGAACTCCTGGTAATATTTCTACATTATAAATTGCAGATTAACAGTGTGTTTTAGTTACCTCAAAGAAATTTGTTGTCGTCTGAACATCTATTCAGTGGTCTCAAACTCAATTCCTGGAGGGTCGCAGCTCTGCACAGTTTTGCGCCAACCCTAATCAAAAACAGCTGAACTAATCAAGGTGTTCAGGACTACTAGAGACTATTAAGCAGGTGTGAGTTTAGAGGTGGTTGGAGCTAAACTGTGCAGAGCTGGGGCCCTCCAAGAAAAGAGTTTGAGACCACTGAATAGATGTTCAGACGATAACGAATTCCTTAAGGTAACTAATACGCACTGTTAATCTGCAATTTATTAATGTAGAAATTATACCAGGAGTGGGGTTCGAACCCACGAGGACATTTGTCCATTGGATCTTAAGTCCAACGCCTTAACCACTCGGCCATCCTGGTTAGCTGAAGCTTTGGTAAAAAATTAAGTGGATCTACTTTTTAAAATTACTGTTATGGGGCCATGAAGTGGGATTTAAGCACATTGAGATATCTGGCTATTGATTTTTTTTGTATTAATATAGATCATAGGTCTCAAACTCAATTCCTGGAGGGCCGCATCTCTGCACAGTTTTGCTCCAACCCTAATCAAACACAACTAAACTAATCAAGGTGTTCAGGACTGCTAGAGACTATTAAGCAGGTGTGAGTTTAGAGGTGGTTGGAGCTAAACTGTGCAGAGCTGCGGCACTCCAGGAATTGAGTTTGCGACCACTGAATAGACGTTCAGACGATAACAAATTCCTTAAGGTAACTAAAAGGTACTGTTAATCTGCAGTTTATTAGTGTAGAAATTATACCAGGAGTGGGGTTTGAACCCACGAGGACATTTGTCCATTGGATCTTAAGTCCAACGCCTTAACCACTCGGCCATCCTGGTTTCCTGAAGCTTTGGTAAAAAATTAAGTGGATCTACTTTTTAAAATTACTGTTATGGTGCCATGAAGTGGGATTTAAGCACATTGGGATATCTGGCTATTGATTTTTTTTTGTATTAATATAGATCATAGGTCTCAAACTCAATTCCTTAAGGGCCTCAGCTCTGCACAGTTTTGCTCCAACCCTAATCAAACACAGCTGAACTAAATAAGGTGTTCAGGACTACTAGAGACTATTAAGCAGGTGTGAGTTTAGAGGTGGTTGGAGCTAAACTGTGCAGAGCTGCGGCCCTCCAGGAATTGAGTTTGAGACCACTGAATAGACGTTCAGACGATAACAAATTCCTTAAGGTAACTAAAACGCACAGTTAATCTGCAATTTGTTAATGTAGAAATTATACCAGGAGTGGGGTTCGAACCCACGAGGACATTTGTCCATTGGATCTTAAGTCCAACGCCTTAACCACTCGGCCATCCTGGTTACCTGAATGTTTGGTAAGAATTTAAATGGATCTACTTTTTGAAATTACTGTTATGATGCCATGAAGTGGGATTTAAGCACATTGGGATATCTGGCTATTGATGTTTTTTGTATTAACATAGATCATAGGTCTCAAACTCAATTCCTGGAGGGCCGCATCTCTGCACAGTTTTGCTCCAACCCTAATCAAACACAACTAAACTAATCAAGGTGTTCAGGACTGCTAGAGACTATTAAGCAGGTGTGAGTTTAGAGGTGGTTGGAGCTAAACTGTGCAGAGCTGCGGCCCTCCAGGAATTGAATTTAAGACCACTGAATAGATGTTCAGACGATAACAAATTCCTTAAGGTAACTAAAACACACTGTTAATCTGCAATTTATTAACGTAGAATTTATATCAGGAGTGGGGTTCGAACCCACGAGGACATTTGTCCATTGGATCTTAAGTCCAACGCCTTAACCACTCGGCCAACCTGATTACCTGAAGCTTTGGTAAGAAATTTAGTGGATCTACTGTTTAAAATTACTGTTATGGGGCCATGAAGTGGGATTTAAGCACAATGGGATATCTGGCTATTGATTTTTTTTGTATTAATATAGATCATAGGTCTCGAACTCCTGGTAATAATTCTACATTAATAAATTGCAGATTAACAGTGTGTTTTAGTTACCTCAAAGAAATTTGTTGTCGTCTGAACATCTATTCAGTGGTCTCAAACTCAATTCCTAGAGGGTCGCAGCTCTGCACAGTTTTGCGCCAACCCTAATCAAACACAGCTGAAATAATCAAGGTGTTCAGGACTACTAGAGACTATTAAGCAGGTGTGAGTTTAGAGGTGGTTGGAGCTAAACTGTGCAGAGCTGCGGCCCTCCAGGAATTGAGTTTAAGACCACTGAATAGATGTTCAGACGATAACAAATTCCTTAAGGTAACTAAAACACACTGTTAATCTGCAATTTATTAACGTAGAATTTATATCAGGAGTGGGGTTCGAACCCACGAGGACATTTGTCCATTGGATCTTAAGTCCAACGCCTTAACCACTCGGCCAACCTGATTACCTGAAGCTTTGGTAAGAAATTTAGTGGATCTACTGTTTAAAATTACTGTTATGGGGCCATGAAGTGGGATTTAAGCACAATGGGATATCTGGCTATTGATTTTTTTTGTATTAATATAGATCATAGGTCTCGAACTCCTGGTAATAATTCTACATTAATAAATTGCAGATTAACAGTGTGTTTTAGTTACCTCAAAGAAATTTGTTGTCGTCTGAACATCTATTCAGTGGTCTCAAACTCAATTCCTAGAGGGTCGCAGCTCTGCACAGTTTTGCGCCAACCCTAATCAAACACAGCTGAAATAATCAAGGTGTTCAGGACTACTAGAGACTATTAAGCAGGTGTGAGTTTAGAGGTGGTTGGAGCTAAACTGTGCAGAGCTGCGGCCCTCCAGGAATTGAGTTTAAGACCACTGAATAGATGTTCAGACGATAACAAATTCCTTAAGGTAACTAAAACACACTGTTAATCTGCAATTTATTAATGTAGAAATTATACCAGGAGAGGGGTTTGAACCCACGAGGACATTTGTCCATTGGATCTTAAGTCCAACTCCTTAACCACTCGGCCATCCTGGTTTCCTGAAGCTTTGGTGAAAAATTAAGTGGATCTACTTTTTAAAATTACTGTTATGGTGCCATGAAGTGGGATTTAAGCACATTGGGATATCTGGCTATTGATGTTTTTTGTATTAATATAGATCATAGGTCTCAAACTCAATTCCTGGAGGGCTGCAGCTCTGCACAGTTTTGCGCCAACCCTAATCAAACACAACTAAACTAATCAAGGTGTTCAGGACTACTAGAGACTATTAAGCAGGTGTGAGTTTAGAGGTGGTTGGAGCTAAACTGTGCAGAGCTGTGGCCCTCCAGGAATTGAGATTGAGACCAAGGAATAGATGTTCAGACAATGACAAATTCCTTAAGTTAACTAAAACGCACCGTTAATCTGCAATTTATTTATGTAGAAATTATACCAGGAGTGGGGTTCGAACCCATGAGAACATTTGTCCATCAGATCTTAAGTCCAACTCCTTAACCACTCGGCCATCCTGGAGTTGTTTTTACTGCCATGACAAAATGAAGTGGAATTTAAGTACATTGGCATATCAGGGCATTTATTTTTTTTTGTATTAATATAGATGTTTAGAAGACAACTAATTTAATTAACCTAATTTAATTACTAATTTAATAAAAATATATATTCATTTAATGCAATAGATACTTAACTAACAGGAGCGGGTCTAAAACTTAAATGACATTTGTCTATTGTTTGTTAAGTCCAACACATTAACCACTTAGCCATAATTTTTTTCAATAATCATTTTTCTGTTTGCGTTAGATATATTTTAAGCTAATTTTCTAGGGTAAAGCAAGTTTGTTTTTGATACCAGAAGTGCATGGGATTTTACCCCATGAGGGCATTTGTCCATTGGATCTTAAGCCCAATGCCTTTTATACAGAAAACCATACAAACAGTACATAGTTTTGTCATATTTTTGTAATGACTGTAGTAAATGCACACATTGACCTGTTGCAGTAGAGAAGACAAAGACGAGCAACGTTTTACAGTGAATTTATTTAAAATATCTGAAGATGAAAAAAGCTCTCAGGGGATTGGAATGACATGATAGTGAATATTTAATGACAGAACTTTCATTTCTGAGCGAACTAATCCTTTAAGGGCCTCAAGCAAAACTCCTGGATGACCTTTGAAGTCCCTGTGAAATAAAATCAAGGTTTTTAGATATTAGTATCAGCATATTATATTATATCTATAAGCTAGTGTGCTATACAACAGTGACAACATTTGCACTAAGAGGAAAAAACATCAAAAGTTTGCAGTTTGTTTCTAGCTAAATGAATCAAACCTTTAATTTTTTTTACATCAACTCATGCTTCAGTTTCTCATCAAATCTTCTGACCAATCAAATGCTCTGTGGTGTCTGACATGCCCCGCCCTCTTTAAGACGCTATTGCTCTATGCGATTGATCGCAACCTCTCTCACTGGCAGAGCTGTGATCAAAATCAATGAAATGCTATTAGCTATTTTTATTAAAGGGGGAGGAGCTACTCTTTGTCCCGTCCTGTCTTTATGTTTCAGTTTAAATTGCATCACACATTGAACATAACATTTGCATTTCAAAGCACTTCACATTTATGGTTAGGCTTTAGAGGACAATTATGCTAAATTTTTTCTAGAAAAGTGTGTCGAATGCATCAGACTTTTAGCCAGAATATGGTGCGAATTACAGAGGGGGATGTGGGGCATTGACCCCCCTAATAAATTTTTTTATCCCCCCTGAAGGGTGTCAAAACAACACATATGAGGGGTCAGCCCTCAATATAGTGAGAAATAGTTAGCTCTGATCTGTATCTTAAATAATAACATTAATAATTAAAATAATAGATCATTTAAATATTTGTCCACCCCTATAACGGTTGATACCATTGTGAATGCACAATCAATAAATGAATGATGATGTCAATAGTATTGGGAATTCACTGTATAGGATTATGTGAATGATGCTGCCCTTTCATCCCCCGCCATGGAGTTTCACCTCAGTAGCAATCTCGATTTGCACCATCAGGGATGTGCATCACTGAGTGAGTTTATGACAAAATGATGAGATTAAATACCAAGGGCATCTCCATTATCTGGCAAGTGATAAAGTAATTGGTGGGTGACTTTCAAACATCCAGATGTAGCCATTAAAAAGGGCTCATCAAAGCTGTCCATTGTCTACTTTTCATTGAGAGTCACCATTTCATTCTCACTCTTCTCTCAGAAGTTTCAGGTGGTTTATAGGGATTCTGTGAGTCTGACAGATTCATCAATCAGTCAGGCACTGACCTTGGAAAAAATACACTCAGCGGCTAATCAATTTTTAACAGCGCTTTTCTAAAATCGAGGTGTTAAAGAAAAAACATCTTACAGGCATGAAGCAGTAAGCAGAGCAGAAGGGAATTCAATAGTCTGAAATATTCATCCCAATATTCCTGTGGTAATTTAATTATGTAAAACAGAGCACAAGTTTAAACTGCAGTGTAATACCAGAGAATATTCATAACTTTATATTGCATGTGAATGTCTTGTTAAATGAAACTTAGCAGACCCAGCCTAGCATAAGAGATCACAGAATGACATAAAGACTTGTTTCGCTGTTATCGATCGATTGTAAGGGACATATCAACTACAGGCTTATTGATTCTATGAAGTAATCCAAGAGCGGATCTTTCAGCTCTCTGTAAAAATATGAAGCTTGCTTTCTCTGTGCATCTACAAGTACATAAGCCTGGATAAGATCTGTGAGTCCTTGGTTCATACTTCAAATGCCAGGATAGAAATCAAATCAATCTTTGAAATGAAATGCATTCAGATGACATTTCAAAAGCTTTTTTTCTCCTCCAACTTCCTGTAAACATAAGGGAATAAAGCAGCATGTATGCAGAGACATACAACATTTAGCCTAAGTAGTGAACCTAGGAAATTATGATGCAGGCAAACCGCCTACTGTACAAGTATGCAGCCGATTGTTATGGTTCCTTTATTTATTTGCCTGCTTGTTCATTCATTCATTCATTCATTAATTTTTATCACAAACTATGCTTCATTTTGGAAAATAACTTGATATTTCATAACTTGATAACTTGAATTTCAGTAATTCTGGTCAATTGATTCAGCAACTACTCTTATTGATTCATTTTCAGACTGATTCAAGCATTTTGGGTATTTTTGATTCACTTAAAAGATCCAGATCATAAGAGTCATTTGATTATGAATCAGACTGCTCTGGTTGCGCTTTATCATGCTTTTGATTCACTAATCAGAAACGGTTCGTAAGAGTCATTTGTTTGTGAATTGCACTAATCGTGTTTTTGATTCACGGAAATGATCCAGTTCATTAGAGTCGTTTGAAATTTGACCTCTCTGAATTTGAATGTTTGTTTACATGTGCACGCTTTGTGGAAAAACTCGACAGAAAGATGTTTCTTGCATCGGACATGATGTTTTCATTTCAATACATTACAATACAGACTAAATCCCACTTTTGACAACATTGAGGTAATATGTATTTTGCCGAGGAGACGAAGAAAACAACGTGAATACAGTTCATCGATACAATCCTCTCTTAAGCAAAAACAAATGAAAAAGTGGACAAAAATCACTTTGGGATCATCTAAAGGTAACAAATGTTGTATAAGTGTTTGGGATTATATGTTTGCATATTGAGATTTCATACTTAATTGTCTAAAATGAAATGACAACCGTGTGTTTTGAGTCATTGAAAGGGGGTCATTATATTATATTCTTTTCTGAGACACAGCAGCATAAAAATTAACTTTAAAATAAATTTAAATTTAAATAAAATCTAAAATATTTGAATAATTTATTTGCAAAAACAGATAACAGTTTTTAAAAAAGTAATTTTTAGATTTTTATTAAGTAGATTTATTTTTCTTATGTTGTATATTGAAAAGTACAATCTCAATAACGTGATATATGTCTTGAACTGGAGTTTTTTTTTTTTTTGTGGTTTTCAAAAATCTTGTATATACATTGATTATTGAAGAGAAGATCTGCAAAAAACTCATTTTCCTAATTTATTTTTTAAAGATAGTGTGACCTGTTTTGGCCAACGAACTCTTAGATATTATCCAATTAAAATGAATTAGTTGATGCAAAATAATCATACGTATTATTAATACTGCTTGTTAACATTTTGTAAATATATTTGAAAACTATGGTAATATGTTAAAAATCGAGCTGTTTATTGCTTATATTAGTTTACAATGACTAAGATTAATAATGTTGTGTATATGCATTGTTCATTGCAAAAAAACAATCTATGAGCTTTAGCACAACAAAATGAATGATACACTCACCGGCCACTTTATTAGGTACACCTTACTCAGTGTTTCCTCTAGGATTTTTTTCCAGCAGTGGCGGCAGGACTTTTTTTTTTTACACAGATCTGCCAACCATTTCAAAGACAAATATTACACGCATTATTACAAGTCGAGATAGCATTCATGTAATACGAGCATGCGAATCTCTTTGCTTGCGCGCCGATTTCCTCTGTTCGAGCACAGAACTTCTTGCACGCACTCAAATTTACACGTTCAAGTGCAGATCTTCTTGTGCGCTCTCCAGTAAGCGCTGCTGAAGTGCGATTTAGTGCGTTTTTGTGCGTTTTCCGACATTAACGCGTCCTGAAGTAAAGTGAAACGGCATTAAACTCCAGCAAGATAAAGTCATTGTATGCAAAGCCATTGACCTTTATCAATAAAGTATACTTATGGAAACTGTGTTCATCTTAACTGAAAGCTACGCGGTGTTTGCTAGACTCACGCACCTGTCAGTCAGTCTGTCAGAAAGTCAGTCAGCATGTCACCTTGAACAAATAGCGCACAGCACTACTACGGTTACAGAAAAGTTTGCGCGGTTTACCTCTAATATGTTTTGGTGCGATTATAATCCGCTATAAAAAACACGACTAAATGTTTTAAATAAGAAGCTGTAATGTAGCCGTGGCGGGATGGATTTTTGGCGTGGCGGCCCGCCACGGATGAATGAATGTAGCGGAAACCTTGCCTTACTAGTACTGGGTTGGACTCCCTTTTGCCTTCAGATCTGCCTTAATTGTTCGTGGCGTAGATTCAACAAGGTACTAAAAATATTCCTCAGAGATTTTGGTCCATATTCACATGATGGCGTTACGCAGTTGCTGCAGATTTGTTGGCTGCACATCCATGATGATTCTACCACATTCCAATGGTGCTCTATTGGACTGAGATCTGGTGACTGTGGAGGCCATGTGAGTACAGTGAACTCATTGTCATATTCAAGAAACCAGTCTTTATGAAATGGCGTGTTATCCTGCTGGAAGTAGCCATCAGAAGATGGGTACACTGTAGTCATAAAGGGGGATTGGCAATGACATAGACATGGCAATGACAAACCTCAGGCAGGCTGTGGCATTGACACGATGCTCAATTGGTACTAATGTGCGCAAAGTGTGCCAAGAAAATATCCCTCACACCATTACACCACCACCACCAGCCTGAAATGTTGATACAAGACAGGATGGATCTATGCTTTCATGTTGTTGATGCCAAATTCTGACCCTACCATCCGAATGCCGCAGCAGAAATTGAGACTCATTGTTTTTACAATCTTCTATTGTCCAATTTTGGTGAACCTGTGCGAATTGTAGCCTCAGTTTCTTGTTCTTAGCTAAAAGGAGTGTCACCCGCTGTGGTCTTCTGCTGCTGTAGCCCATCTGTCTCAAGGTTGGACCTGTTGTGCTTTCAGAAATGCTCTTCTGCATACCTCGATTGTAAAGAGTGGTTATTTGAGTTACTGTTGCCTTTCTATCAGCTCAAACCAGTCTGGTCATTCTCCTCTTGAGTCAATAAGGCATTTATGCCCACAGAACTGCCGCTCACTGCATATTTTCTCTTTTTCTGACCATTCTCTGTAAACCCTAGAGATGGTTGTGCATGAAAATCCCAGTTGATCAGCAGTTTCTAAAAAATACTCAGACCAGCCCGTCTGGCACTAACAACCATGTCACGTTCAAAGACACTTAAATCACCTTTCTTCCCCATTCTGATGCTCGATTTGAACTGCAGCAGATCGTCTTGACCATGTCTACATGCCTAAATGCATTCAATTTTAGCCATGTGATTCGCTGATTAGAAATTTGCATTAACGAGCAGTTGGACAGGTGTACCTAATAAAGTGGCCGGTGAGTGTATGTTGCAGTAATAATGAGAATCATCATTTTTGCGTGCAACTTTAAGTGAATATGTGGGTTTGGCTCTCCTTCTAGTGTTCTTAAGGACCTGTAATAACCGAGAAGAGAGTGTCTCCTTTAATTAGCCGTGTTGCTCTATCCAAACTGCTCTCACCAACAACATCTCAGAGAGAGAGAGAGACCACCAACTCCTCCACCATCCTCCATGCAGGCGCATATGCTTTCTAATGAGCCCCCCTACCGCGATCTTATCCCTGCTTCAAAAAATCACAGCCTCAATGCAGGCGATGGCTTGCAAATCACCAAACACAAGAAATTCTATTTGTGGTAATGGGCTTAGAGATGCTGGACGTGACTAAACAAACTCGTGCGGAACAGAAAAAGACATGGCGCTTTCGTCGTGCAGCGACTGTGGGTGTAGAAAGAGGTTTCATTAAATTTCGTCGTTATTAGATCTGAGCCACTTTGAAGCTATTGGTGTTATAAGACTTATCGCTGTGGCTCAGGAAGGTTTACTTCACTGTATAGACTTGTATAGATAAGTCATACTGTATCTGACTGGTGTACAGTCTGTAGAAATGCTGCCACATGTCTGGTGGATTTGGGTGATGTACAGGCGGCAATGCATGAAATGACAGTATCATTATAGCGTCAAAGGTCAGCCGCATTTCTCTTTCCCCTCTCTGTCATGATTTGTGCAAAGGTTAGTACAGCGGTGTTGTGTGTTATGTGTCCTTAACAATGCAGCTCATGCATAATTCAGGTGGAATATGCAAAAAAAAATGGAGGCTTTGCTGTTAAATAATCCCGGGATGAAATATTTATTTTCAGCACACTGTAATGTCATTCCTGGAAGTCTGTTCACAAGAAAAGGGAAGAATATTTATAGTTTTTAGTTGATCCTGCTTTTCAAACCTTTCTGTTAAGAAATCATACAATGTCAAGAAGTCTTTGTATGGGTTACAGAGTTTGCAATCAAAAGTCAAGTAATTCGTCATTAAAGATAGAAAGAAATGATCATAATTGGGAGCAATTTAATGAATTAATATAAAATAATTTTCACAATTTTTACAGGTGTTTTACTTGCTGTACTGCAATTCATTTTCTTTTAGGCCTCGTTTACACTAATACGTTTTAGTTTTAAAAAGGCAATTCACACTGGCGTTTCACCAAGCGTTTCTAAGCAACTCTCCACCCACACTACACTGCTGAAAACACACATCATGTGACCACACACACACTCTGGCATGCACGTAATTCAGGATCTTGTGCTGAATCTAATCTCACTACATTTGTTAAACGTGATACTTAATTCATCTTGTCTATATCTAATGACATATTCCCCGACTTTGGTCTTTTGAATCTATTACTGAATCTATTATGTTCTGCAGGTAACATGTTTTGGCTGAGCGCAAAGATAAGTTAATATATTAATTAATGTAACCACGTACAATGATTCATGCATATTTGACTGATTACTTGCATTTATTTCCTATATTGTATAAATTTATTATACGTTATACTATTATAATGGCCATTATTGATTATTAAAACTGATATTCAGCAAAAGAGAGGGTATGTTTCGTATTTTCAATGAAAATGAAAGGAGGCAGTAATGTTATAGGCTCTGTTTTGTTATAAATATGAATACAGTGAAAATGTCAGTCATATAAATATGTAGCCACACGGCGCCTCAACATTTTTGGTGTCTGTTAGGTTAATATCAAAATGAAAATATGCAGTTTCTCATATCATGTTTTCATTTTATTTTCAAGAAAGTGAAACAACGTAGCCAGGGTGATGTGAATGAGGTTATAAAGTACACTGTTCCCTTTGAAGATTCACCTGACGTGTCCTTGGGAGTTTGTTTTACATATCAACCTTGCAAAGTCTGAACTTACAAGGAGAGGATGCAAGAACATTTCCTGCTTGTTATCATAATATTTAATAACTGTAACAAGAGGCAAATCAATCATATCTTCACGTTAAACAGCTATCATAACATTTATCAATATGTGGAGCTTTTTGGATTCTCAGAAGCTATGGCAGTTAAAAATCTAAAACTGGGGTCCGTTTTTTATACGTGGATTAATCAATTAGCTGGATTTGGTTATACACATGAAAGTGTAAAGCATGGAGCCCACAACAAATGTGGAAAGTTATTGTGTATCGTATTTAACAAACCGTTTACTATGAAATGTATGTAATTTTGCTCACATGGATAATTAAATATTAATCAGATGATGTCAATACGCTGTTGTGCTGTCAACCAATCGTTTCATTGCTAATTATGATTTTGAGGATTCACAAACTTGTTTGAAGAACCAAATTAGCCAGAGATCAGTTATCAAGATTAAAAGATCCAGGATCTGTCAAATAATCTTAGATCTAGAACGAACCCCAGTAAATACATTAGGACCATTGTTATTGTTTACATCCCTCAAAATGGTCAATAGGGATGCTCCGATCGATCGGCCGAAGATTGGTATGATAATCTCATTTCATGACTCGATCGATACTCGCTAATCTGGCCGACCTCATGAACTGATCGCAGGTGTTTGTTTAGGAGTTTGCAAACAGAGGAAGATGCACAAGCACTTCCGTAACATAGCCTACTGTAAGTCAAAGTAAAATTATTGAATGAATTGTTTTCTGTAAAGCTGCTTCTGGCCATGACACGTTCACACCTAAATGGTTATAAGAGACGTGTTTAAGGGATTATATTCAGCATCCTTAATTTATTCTCTTAGGTAAGGTGAGATCTTCCCTTAAGGTTAATTCTTAGAAGGAAAATGTGCTTAATGCATTATAAAGCTTGAAGCATCAGAATAGATACTCTGTAGTGGCCGATCACCATGACAAGGAATTGGTACTCGATATCAGCTGCAAAAATCCTGATCGAAGCATCCCTAATTTTCAATAAACATATGTGGAAGGGTATTCCCGGTCGCTGCCTCTGGTAGGAAGTTAATTTTATAGTAGTGGATTTCAGTGAGATCAATATACAATAAATGACAGAATATTTTCAATTTTGAAAACGGATTGATCGTCATTAGGTTACACTTTCATTTTCTGAATCAAATTTAAAAAATAATGTTATATTTATGGGCAACCCAGTGGCGCAGTAGGTAGTGCTGTTGCCTCACAGCAAGAACGTCGCTGGGTCGCAGGTTCGAACCTCGGCTGGGCTGGGTCAGTTGGCGTTTCTGTGTGGAGTTTGCATGTTCTCCCTGGGTTCGCGTGGGTTTCCTCCGGGTGCTCCGGTTTTCCCCACAGTCCAAAGACATGCAGTACAGGTGAATTGGGTAAGCTAAAATTGTCCATAGTGTATGAGTGTGAATGTGTGTGTGGAAGTTCCCAGAGATGGGTTGCGGCTGGAAGGGCATCCGCTGCGTAAAATCGTGCTGGATAAGTTGGCGGTTCATTCCGCTGTGGCGACCCCGCAAGGGACAAAGCCGACAAGAAAATGAATGAATGTTATATTTATGTTTTATTTTGCATGGTATATCATTTCTGATAGCTCAATAATAGTAGTATGAGTACTGATTTTGCTCGAAAATATATGATAAAAATAAATCATTAAATAATAGCCATAAACTAATACTTGTTGTTAACTCATTCATTCAGTAAACAAAATAAAAAGCATTTTTAAGGAAACATTAATGCAAACGAGGAAAACTTGATGTTTTTAAATATAAGCACTATTAAAGTTTCATCTAAATATAAATATTTTACAGACAATAAAACTTCCTTGTATAGAAATGAACAGAATAAAATATAAAATAATTGTTAAACAATAAATCTTTTTATTATTTTTTATTATTATAAGTTTATAAGTATATATTTTTATTATTATAAGTTTGTCCTGCCATAAAGTTATATTTTAAATAAAAGACAATGAGAAGTCTTTTTTATGTTTTGCAGAGTTTGCAATCAAAAGTCATTTCTTGTTAAATATAGAAATAAATATTGAAATTGGAAGCAATTTAATGAATTAATATAAAATAATATTCACAATTTTTTACAGGTGTTTTACCTGCTGTACTGCAATTCATTTTGTTTTAGCTGTAGAGATTAATAGATAATGTCCTGCCATAAACTTATATTTTTAATAAAAGACAGTTTTAGTTTTTTTAAACCGTGAAAAATAATAATATTTATTGTTTGACAATTATTTAATATTTTGTTCTGTTTATGTATATACACAGGAGTTTTATCGTCTGTAAAATATTTGTATTTAAATTAGGGCTGTGTAACATTTTTTTATTTATTGACCGAACACCATTGTCAATAATAATAAAAAAATGTTTGGTATAAAGTCTATAGTTTTATTCAAATATGGCTGCTGAGTGTTTCCCTTGGAAGCAATGCCAATGAGCTTAGGGTGTAAGTTTGTAATTTCCAATGGAGGCACGCGACTTGCATGACGCGCATATGAGAACAACGCACACATGGTGACGGAAGAGCATTTTCCAGGTACACCTAGTTGAAAAACATCGGAACTTTTACGAATGCTGCAAGCGCACCAAGATTCATGCAAGTAGAACTAACCTAACCTAATCTGCTTCACACTTTGTATGGAATATACACATTTCAGTAATGGCGGCAGACTAATTACCTCAGACAAACACGGCTCAATCAAACACTGCAGCGGTTTTTACTTTTCTCCAAAAACTTGCATCAGAGGTGCAGCAATGGTTTGTCCGTTTGTCATTCTCTAAGAAAACAGTTGATGGTTGCCTAGTTACGAGAGACGCCAGGGATCACATATATTTGTCACTTCAGGTCAGAATAACAACACATGCGAAAATGAGTGCCGTATAGCAGCAGTGAGGAGATTGTAAATAAAAAAGGATGTAAGGATGTCACCAGAGTGGCTTTTTGGTTTATTTTGTTGTGCATCTAAACCACTAGCACCCCATCTGAAAGATTTTTTAGCAAAGGGGGTAATGTAGTCATTAAACGTCACAATTTGTAAGGTTGCAGTATGTATTTGAATAATGATGGTTAGTTCCTTTACTTGAAAGCTCAGATTTGATTACATAATTAGTTGTTTACAGTTTGAGGTTTACTGTATCATTATTATTCATACCTTACAGATGTTGATCTACCTTTACCATTGCACATACTTTATAACATTTTAATTATCAAGTGTAATGCTGTGTTCACACCAGGCGCGGAAGAAGCGTCAAGCACGAGTAATTTACATGTTAAGTCAATGCAAAGGCACGAATAGACATCCTGCGGCACAATACGTGCGAATGACGAGAATTGCATAGCATAATGCTGTGTTCACACCAGATGTGGAGCGCATGGATAAATCACGCTATTCCCGTGAACATTTGAGTTTACTCGCTTCATTCGTGCGTCAAAATCCGCTTTATTCGTGCGTCAAATCCGCTTCATTCGCGCGTCAAATTCACTTCAGAACAGACGCGGATTCGCGTGATGGGTAGGGCTTCTATTTGCCTGGTGACTGTAGCTTTGTTGCTAAATGGCTAACATGGATTTTATTGAGAAAATAACAGTGTTTATGTGCTTTTATGAAGGCTTAAAAACAGCGTAGATACGTTCTGAGTCCACTAGATTGATTCAGATGTGCACCCAGCACTGTGAGCTCATAAACTCCTCCAGAAACTTAACCTGGATGACGGAGGCTTTCAGCGGTGCTTCTGACTGAGCCGAGCCCAGTTTGAGGAACTGTTGTCGGTGTCGGCTGGAGGATTTCCCCCGGGACACCAACAACAGGCGCTACGTCACAATCACACACCCACAAGAGCAAGCTCCTGATTGGTTACTGTGGCGCGAACGTCCACTCAAGTTCAGATTTTCCAACTCGAGCGATTCGCGCGATTTGCACGAGTGCGTCAAGCGCACAAAACGCTAAATTCGCGCCATTCGCGTCAATTGCGCCATTCGCGCATATCGCGCTGCGCCATTCGTGCGTATCTCGCCGTAGGATAACTATTCGCGCCTTTCATTGACTTAACATGTAAATCACTCATTCTAGACGCTTCTTCCGCATCTGCGTTCACACCAGACGCCTAACGCGAGGAGAAATCCCGCTACTCGCTCGTAAATAAACGCGTGAACTTTTGAGTTTACTCGCTTCATTCGCGCGTCAAACTCCGCTTCATTCGCGCATCAAATCAGCTTAATTCGCGCGTCAAATTCACTTCAGAACAGACGCGGATTCGTGTCATGGGCAGGACTTCTGTCTGCCCGGTGACTGTAGCTTCGTTGCTAAATGGCTAACATGTATTTTATTGATAAAATAACAGTGTTTATGTGCTTTTATTAAGGCTGAAAAACAGCGTCGATACGTTTGGAGCAGTGTCTGAGTCCACTAGATACTTTCAAAGGTGCACCCAGCTCTGTGAGCTCATAAACTCCTCCAGAAACTTAACCTGGATGTTTATTTGCACGTTTGCATTGACTGTAACATGTAAATCACTCACGCTTGACGCTTCTTCCGCGTCTGGTGTGAACGCAGCAGAGGAGTCTCTTTAACACTAATGTTTATTTTATTATGAAGAAATCAAATATATTGTTTAAATGATTTTGTTTTAGACTATTAAAACTATTTGTCTTAGTAATGTTGGTAAATTAAAATTAAATGGTTCAATAAAAAAAATCCTAATATTCCTAATTGTATTGTTAAAAATGTTCAATAATTATCTATATCGAATGATATAAAACATGATGTCGTAATAATTGTTTTTCCAATATCGCCCAGCCCTTATTTAAATAAACTTTATTGGTGTTTATTTAAAAACCATCAATTGTTCATCCTTTTGCATTATTGTTTCCTTAAAAATGATTTTTATTTTGTGTTTACTGAATGAATGAATTAACAACAAGAATTAGTTTATGGCTATTATTTAATAATTTATTTTTATCATATATTTTTGAGCAAAATCAGCTTTAAATCTCATCAGTACTCATACTAGTATTGTTGAGTTATCAGGAATTATAAACCATGCAAAATAAAACATAACTATAATAATATTTTTTCATTTGATTCAAAAAAATGAAAGTGCAATAGCTGTCACCTAATGACGATCGATCCGTTTTCAAAATTGGAAATATTCTGTCATTTATTGTATATTGATCTCAGTGAAATCCACTATTATAGAATTATCTCTACTTTCCAGAGGCAGTGACCGGGAAATCCCTTCAACATATGGTTTCATGGAAGGCTCTCAAATCTATTGATCCTTAAATTAGAAAAAATAAGTCACAAGAGATGCAGTTATTATCTTTGAGCATTGAAACAATCATTTAAAGAGGAACCGATAATCAACCAATATTGCCTAAGAACAAAGAGACGCCTGAATGACTTCTGATGCTGTAGAGAAGCAATTGTGCTGCATTATCAAAATGTCTATCAGTGTAGTGATGATGGTATTATAGTTGCTAATCCATACGGCGTCGAGATTGGATTTCTATGGTAATTATGTCTGCTGCTTTGATATCGGCTTTGCATTGAAACGAGCGGATGAACTGCTCTGCTGTTCTTGTGTCAGAAAAAAAGCCGTTGTTTGAATACACGCTTAACTTGAAATTTAATCTGAAATGCTTTGATTTTAATAATTACATTTCACAGCTTGACAGATGTTAAAACTAACCCCTTGGGCAGCTCCGTGACCACATTTCTGTATCTCTATAACAAGCAAAGGCTCAGAAAGAAAGCATATTAGTCACAGTTTATAGAGAATCAGGAAGCATTGGCTTCTGGGAGGCATTTATAAAAAGGGACGACACATTTAATAGGTCATCATTGCTTCTTGGGCTGTTTGTTGACTTGATATGTGTAGTCCAGGTTTTCGGAAATTTTAGTGCCATGTTAGTACATCTTTTTAAAACGATTCACTGTTAACGATTTTTGTAAATTACACAGTATTTAACTGTAATAATCTGTATTTTACTGTAGTACAGTTATGCAGTATTTTACTTTATTTTAAAGTTCCATTGTGAAAATTTCTGAAATACAAACTGAAAATACATACTGTATACATTAAGATACACTCACCGGCCACTTTATTATGTACACGTTACTAGTACCGGGTTGGACCCCCTTTTGCCTTCAGAACTGCCTTCGTGGCATTGTTTCAGCAAGGTACTGGAAATATTCCTCAGAGATTTTGCTCCATATTGACATCATAGCATCACACAGTTGCTGCAGACTTGTCGACTGCACATCCATGGTGCGAATCTCATGTTCCACCACATCCCAAAGGAGCTCTATTGGATTGATATATGGTTACTGTGGAGGCCATTTTTAGTACAGTGAACTCATTGTCATGTTCAAGAAACCAGTCTGAGATGATTCGCGCTTTATGACATGGCGCGTTATCTTGCTGGAAGTAGCCATCAGAAGATGGGTACACTGTGGTCATAAAGGGATGGACATGGTCAGCAACAATACTCAGGAAGGCTGTGGCGTCGACATGATGCTCAACTGATACTAATAGGCCCAAAGTGTGCCAAGAAAATATGCCCCACACCATTACACCACCAGCCTGAACTGTTGATACAAGGCAGGATAGATGCATGCTTTCATGTTGGTGACGCCAAATTCTGACCATAGTATCTGAAAGTTGCAGCAGAAATTGAGACTCATCAGACCAGGCAACATTTCTCCAATCTTCTATTGTCCAATTTTGGTGAGCCTGTGTGAATTGTAGTCTCAGTTTCCTGTTCTTAGCTGACAGGAGAGGCACCCGGTGTGATCTTCTGCTGCAGTAGCCCATCCGTCTCTAGGTTCAACGTGTTGTGCGTTCAGAGATGCTCTTCTGCATACCTCGGTTGTAACAAGTTGGTAAACCCTAGAGATGGTAGGGTGTGAAAATCCCAGTAGATCAGCAGTTTCTGAAATACTCAGACCAGCCCGTCTGGCACCACCAAAAATGCCATGTTCAAAATGACCTTTCTTCCCCCTTCTGATGCTCGGTTTGAACTGCAGCAGATCTTCTTGACCATGTCTACATGCTTAAATGCATTAAGTTGCTGCCATGTGATTGGCTGATTAGAAATTTCCGTTAACAAACAGTTGGACAGGTGTACCTAATGAAGTGTAAAATTAGTGTAAATGATGCTGCGAATGTAAATACAATATTTTTGCTGTAACTAACTTACAGTAGGTTACAGGAGAACTTCTGTTTTATTCAGGTATATGTATTCGTCTCTATCCGTCACGGTTCGGTGGTTCGGTTCATGCGGTCCCACAATGAATACAGTCAGTCTAGATATACAAGTTCAGTCACTGAAGTTAGGCAGAAAAGAGCACAGCACTTAGATATTGCTTGACGCTATTAGCAGGTTTGGCATGCTGTCCTGGGAGAAAACCCTGAGCTCAGAGATGATTGAGCCTAGGGCTCCCGCCTTGTCAATAAGCATGTAAGGGAGTCCGAGATCAGGTAGGTCTCGAGAGCTCCCCCTGGTAAAAGGAGGAAAAGGAGGAGATGGGGTGAAAGGGGGGGATTCTTCCAAAATGAAGATAAGGCAGTAGGGTGAAATCGGTCTATTCATTGTAGGCTTGGATCAATCTGATTGGATTATCGCTAATTACGGAATAGAGACCAGCCATGATCAATCATGTCACATGCTCCTCTTGAAATTAGTTTATAAAACTTCACGTATCTGTAGCACTTTCCCTCTCTCTGTTAAACAGCAATATTTAAAAAAAACAGTTAATATTTTAAAAAGAATTACCATTTTACAGGAGGGCTAACATTAACTGTATAACCATTGTATCTAGAATGCAAAAGGATCAAGAAAGACCTCTTTTGTTGTCTTTTTACAGGCTTTCAGTATTACACTATACATTTGAGTTAGAAGGAAACCCTAGATTTATCCCCTGTCTTTCTGTAGGGCTTCAACAATAATTTGTGTGTTCTAGTCCACTAATCCGTAATTACATTCAGTCAATGATGGCTTTACTGAGCACACGCTTGTAAACAGGACCCATGTCCGTATGCATGTATGTGATAAATATAGGCATGGGTACACAGGATATATTTAATTCTCCTTTCTGAAATATTGTGTTACTGTGTACCTGTTTGTAAATCTAAAAGGTATGCTGGAATTTAAAGGGCACCTACAGTATGATGCAAAATCAACCTGTTAGAAACTGTTAGAAGAGAACCATGTGTAGGTATCATAGACTGTAAAAAGAAATATGGATGACGCCACACCGCCTTCTTCCATTGAATGCTTTGAGTTTAATATGTTGGACTGCAAAATAAATGATCTTTTATACGGTTTAGCCTACTTTAAGTTAACCTATTTTTGGAGGCATTTCAAATAAACTGAACAGCCTTTAAAAATAGCATAATGTGGGTGCTTTAAAAAATTAGTTTTAAAACCTGAGCTGTTCACTTGTAAGACTTATCATTTTACTGGACTATATGCAACACTTTTTTTGGTACACAGTGCATGCTTTCACTGAATTCAAAACCAATCTATATAATTACAGAAATGCTTTATATAAGTTTCCTAAACTAAACTCCACGTCTTTTCTTTTATATAGCTTTTTTTAAACTGTATTTTGCTGCATTATTATGATTTAATGCTTGCTTGCTGTCTCTGCTCTTTTCAAATATTAAAGAGTTAAGAATAACTCTCTAGGTATCACACTCTACACAACTCTTCCGAAAGATGAACAGTGGTAAACCTGTTAAAGTTTGAGTTTGTAATCATACAAGAAGTTGTTCAAAACCACATGAAAATGCATATGCTCTTGTTGGAGAAGTGTTCAGGAAGGAGTCGCAAACTTCCTTCCATCTATCAACCCATAACAAAGCTGTAAACCTACATAAGTAGCTTGTTTCCTCCCAAAGCAGAATGTTTTGTTCTCAAAAACATTGCTTGTGGTGTTACTCTGATACTGCCGTGTGCAACATGACACTTTGAAATAATGATGTTTTTTTTTTTTTTTATACGTAGGTTAAAGTGATGGTGCGTGTATGTCCTTCATCGCCCGCCAGCACGGCAGAGTCCAGCTCCTTCCTGAAGGTCGATTCTCGTAAGAAACAAGTGACCATCATGGACCCAGCGGCTAATTCTCAGCAGAATCAAACTCAGAAACGTGCCAGCTCCAATCAGGCTCCTCCAAAGATGTTCGCATTTGATGCTGCCTTCTCCCATGACGCATCACAGGTAAGCAGTTAGTACAAATTTGTGCAAACCATTTAAATGCAACGTTTAATTCATGCTAAGTGGAATTGCTGAAATAATTGTTTCCTTGTTCAAGGCAACAGTGCATTCCTAATACATGGGACAGTCCCAATGGATAGCCTGAGGTGCCTAGCAATGGTGATTAAGGCTAAGGGCAAAATTGTGTATATGTCACCCCTTCTGAGATTTAAACCTACAAGGTTTCCAACATAGATCCTTAACCACAAAGTGAATAAAACGAAGACAAGCCATTGTTGCTTTAGACTATCTCTTGAACTCATCAAAAACTCTATAAAAAAGAGAAATAATAAAGGAAGTGCACAGGAAATCAAAAGTTACCATATTTATTTTGTTAGCTCACATTGCTAGTTTTGTGGTGAACAATTCGTCAGTGCATGTCATTTAGAAAAAAAAATGTTTGCCCTAAAATTAAAATGCACTTCCTGTTTGTTTTCAGTCAAAGACTATAGAATACACAAGACGTGTTACTTATATAGCTTTTAATGGGGAAAAGTGTAACAGTCAATATGGCGAATGAAGCCCCGCCTTCTAGTACAGGAGCCATTGTCATCACTATAGATCATCAATCACTATAGACTGAGGATTCTTCAGGGGAGGGGCTTGGACCAGACGTGAGTTTCTGCAGATTTTGTGTGATTCGAATGTTTAGAAATTAAACTAATGAGACAGTTGTTTAATTTTATTGGTGATTCCTAATATGAAATTGAATCCTAAGCTTGGCAAGCAATTTTGTAGAATTTGTAGAGTTTTCCCCATTCAAACAGAATGCCCGAGCATACTTCAAAGATGGCCGCCGAGGGAAATGACTTGCCTTAAAGGGACTTTGATTACATCTGTCTGAGGTATTGGGCGTGGTTAACACACTTAACCACGCCCCTCCAACTGTCAGTTTTGGCATCGCTATAACAACAAACAGAAATGATGGTGAGGAGGAGGAGTCCTCTAGGTTGTAAAAACTCTCACAAAACTCTTTTTCAGATCTTTCACAGGGCTCAAAATTGCAACCATTTTGGTCGCATATGTGCCCGAAATTTAATCTATGCGACCTCATAATATATTTGGGAGCATTTGTGTGACTGCTTATAATGGTTGTAGAGCGACTTGTTTTGATTTTTTTCTAAAAGCGTGCTGAATCGGACTTCCCTGCCACTATATTGGTTCATATCAGCTGTCAAGGCTCAAGGCTTTCTGCTGTCAGATAACAAGAAGCTTATAAGGGCGCAAGCCGAGATCAATTGAGGGTTTTCGGAGAAGGTGCTTGAATCTCGATGCGTTGCATTCACTGCGTGTTCAGCGCAAATGTCTGCTAAATGTAAAATCTAACACTGTACACATCATCGCCAAAGAAGCTCGACTTTACTAAGTTTAAACTGAATCTGCGGCTCATAACAAAGAACGGTATTGCGCCAGTGGTCTTCATGAGAATCCTGCTCTGCCTGCTCTTATATTGGGTCGGCTGACCACAAAAACAGAAAAATGAAAATCAGCGCATAACGTTTACAATGACACAAACCCAAACCAAAACTTTTAAAGAGTGTGGAAAGTGAGACTTTTCTTACTTTCTTTGGTGCATTCTTTCTTGAGATGTATATTATTTTTCTATTTACCAATGACTGCTTTGCAGCTTTCAGCATCGGATTGAATGATTTATTATGGTCTTACGTTTGTTTTGTAGCTGAAATATTATTTATTAAATTGACATGCATATAAAAACAATAGTGCAAAATAAATATTTCTTACTGCAATGCTTCATTTTTGTTTGATGCAAACCATACATTTATTTTTCATAAAGTAACAGCAGAACCTTTTACAGTACATAACTCGCATTCAAGCACATTCAGGGCAGCATGATACTGAGAAATGTAATTCATTGTAAGTATTATTGACATCATCGTCATCATTAATAATATTTTATAATTATTAGACATTTATTTTGGAATTATTGCACAGATATCAATAAGTCATCACAGAATTAGTTAGATAGTTGTTTCTGGTTTTTGTTAGTCCTAATTGATGTTGTTTTCAAATATAATAAATCCTTTAATATACAATTTGCAGTGGTGGTCATTCATTTTTGGTGGGTGCTCCTAAATTTTTTATGGTACTCCTAAATTTTTGAAGTTGGGAGCACCGGTGCTACTATAACCATAGTTTAAATCAGTGGTCGGGAACCTATGGCTCGCGAGCCACATGTGGCTCTTTGACCAAAAATACATGGCTCTCCAGTTGTCTCCCTTTAATAATATTTTACAGTTTAAAAAAAATTATAACTTTCACTAGCAATCAGTTTCCTTTTGAAATTACAAGTACAATTCCCTTTTCATTGTAATATTTTGCAGGAAAATGAATAAAAACTCAGTTTACTATAAAAAGTGACGTTTCGAACAATGCATGTACGGGCTGTGAATAAACTTACATTGCTATGGCAACCTCACATGCACGTAAATTCAAACAACATTCATGAGTTGTGATGGCAAAAAGAAAAACATTCTGAGGAAATCGGGCCCGATCCCTCGGTTTCAGACTTGATCGGAATCGAACGTTACCTCCCGATCAGGACTTGAATATATATTTATATATATGTATATGCATTCTCATTATTTTTAACACCTCTATAGTTATGCAGTGGCTCAGAGTTAGACCTCTTTCTTGACACACAGACACAGCAACACGTGTGGCATGAGATCACTTTGTTGCAGAGACGCTATTGGTTAAATGCCAGGCAAGGTAGAACATAGGAAATACAGTAGCTTGAAGCGGAAAGCGTGAGTATGTCTGCGGTCTGGAGGTATTATAAAGTTGATGATGACAACATTGCCATAGCAAAGTGTGAAATATGTAAACTTGAGATTGCCTGATTGGGAATTTTAAGTTAAGGTGCTATTTGTCATTATATTAGATTATTTTTATACTTACTGTTGCACTGAAGTCGAAATCAAATGACTCGGATTCAGGCTCAAGGCCAAAGAAACCCGATCGGGACATCCCTAGTTGACCCATAACATTATAATGCATTTGCCAAAAAAATTCAGAAGTGGCTCATTGCTGAAATAAGGTTCCCGACCCCTGGTATAATTTGTTTTGGTTACACTTTATTTTAAGGTGACATAGTTACAGTGTATTCATTTGAATACTCAGTAATATTAATTAATTACTTGTACTTACTATATGGTTGGGGTTAAAATGTGGGTTAGGTTTAGGATTAGTAATGTGTAATTATGCATAATGTTTTGCAATTACTATAGTCAGTGCATGGAACATGTGTAAATACGTCAGCTTAAATGAAAGTGTTACCATAGTTTTTTCCTCCCAATTGTGATGTACAGTATATTTTCTTAAACAAGAATAAAATATAAGATGGGATTTTATCCAGAAATTGGATTTGCTCATTGATTGGTGGATCCACCAAAGTTTGCTATTGATGGATCTAGTGTGAGTGACAGGTTCATCCCACCCTCTCATCAATAAACATCAGACAGTAGAAAAGATTCATTGAAGAGGGACGTGAATCAAAGATTAAGAAGAGATATGAATTAAAATGAACTTGTCATCATGGATAAACTTTCTTTATCTATAATTCATCTTTAACATTTGTTCATATAGTAAGTAGATATTTATTTATCCAAACTTTTTTATTTAATAAAAGCACTTTTATTCAAGACACAAATCTTAAAAACTTACATTTGTTTGAATATAATATATGCATGTATAAAAACAAGCCTAAATGGAGCTTTTGCCTGTCTATTGCCATATGTTCATAAAATGAAAATGTAACACTTTTAAATAAATCATGTTACTTGGTTATTCTCAAAGCTATCAGAAAATAAATACCATTTACTGTTTGGGGGCAACAATGAAGGGAAATTTAGATGCCATTTCTTAAAAGCAATGCATATATTTAATCTCATTTTAATGTGGCTGTTGTCACTTTGATTACACAAACTTCTCGGTTAAAGGTTTTTTGGTTTTGAAAATAGTTTATTTCCCCAGGTTGTGTGGTTAAAAACAGCCTTAGATGACAAATTTGCATTCTTTCTGTTGTAAAAACAAGGTGCTACTGGTCAACACAGCATATACTGTAGTTGCTGAGTTGTCTTAGGGCACTGATGACTTATGTACTTAATAAGAGAAAAAGCTGCAGCGTTAAGTCATCCAGTTTCACTTATTTTTTGCAGTGATTGAATTTGACTGTCTGTTCTCTGTTTGCTGGCAGGCAGAGGTTTGTGCAGGAACTGTGGCTGAGGTCATCCAGTCTGTGGTCAATGGAGCAGACGGCTGTGTGTTTTGCTTTGGACACTCCAAACTAGGTAAGAAAGAGAGAGGCTGTGGACATTAGGGCTGCACGATTCTGGGAAAATATGGGATGTTGTTGAGTGATGCGATAACGATATAACTAACTTAAAAAAAATATATATTTCATCAGCAATGATCTTCGAAACACGTTAGGATATTGGTCTATCAGTTAATGTATTTACTAACACTAACTATAAATAATCTTGTAAAGCATTTATTAATCATAGATTAACATTTACCAATGCATTATTAAAATACAAAGTATTTAACTTAAATAACATTAACTAACATGAATAAATACCATAATAAATGTATTACTAATAGTTTGTTCATGTTAGTAAATACATTAACTAATAGGCCATTATTTTAGTGTCACCAAAATCATTTATTTATGTAATGATCATACTAAAATAAACAGATAATAGATATTGTTCTGAGCTAATTAAATAAAAATAAATAAAAAAAACATTTAGACTAGGGCTGCACAATATATTGTTTCAGCTTTGATATCGCAATGTGTGCATCTGCAATAGTCGCATTGCATGTTGAGTCTGAATTATAGTTGACACCATTTTTCTTACAATATTTTTACTTGATCTAACAATTTTTTTTTTTTAGATATTTGGACTAGAAATGAGAAAAAGCAAAGTAAGAAAAGCATTTTTTTGCATTGTGATTGTTCAATTTCTGTTCCTGAATAATGTTAGACTCCCCTAAATAAAACGTCAAATAGTGCTATTCAAACAAATCTTGTGAAACTGTATTCATGTCGCAATATTTATCACGGAAAAATAAAATATCACAATATCTGATTTTCCAGTATCTTGCAGCCCTAATTTAGACATTAAAACACCACGAATGACTGAAAACCTTGGCTGAAATTCTGATTCTTATTGGCTGTTGTCATGTCTCCCAGCATTAGCATTTGTTTACAGCTCTAGGTTTACACAACGATTGGGAAAAAGAGATTGTAAATGGCCCCATCTAATTGGTCAGATTTGGATAAACAATCTATGCTTGCCACCCAAAAAATGTATTTAATTTATTGCACTTCTCTGCGATATGAATATTGCTTATACTATTATTGCAATTACAATACTTTTTTAATATATTCTGCAGCCCTAATGGACATAAACACACACAGACACACGCACTTTTTTTAGATTGAAAAAATATAGTTTTTCTTACCTCACTGGCGTATAATTTAGCTTGTTTTAGTGAAACACTCACCTAAATTTTAACTTATTATTTTTGAATTTTTTTTTTTAACAATAAACACTATTTTCACTTGTCTATAATAACAATAATAATAATAATAATAATAATAATTCATTTTATTTATAAATGGCCTTTCTGGACACCCAAGGTCGCCTTACAACAAGCATCAACAAACATACCAGAACAAATTAATAAAACAATTAATAAAACAATTAATAAAACGTTGCCAAACTAAATTTTAAATACATAACAGGAGTTGCAGGTACAAACACGTCGTAAGTATAAAATAGCAAGATAAACAAACAAAATCCTGCCTAATTTGAAAAAATTAGCTGAAAGCCAGATTTTAATTTCAGCTAAACATTTAGTGAAAGCGGAAGGAGGAAAAGAACTAGAGGGTATGGTGGACCGGTAGAGTTGAGCATCATCAGCATAGCAGTGAAATTGTATGTTGTATTTTCTAGGGAGTAAATATATGATCAACAGGAGTGAACCCAGTACGGAGCCTTGTGGGACACTAGTAGTGACAATCTACGATCTTGACTTAAAATCCTTAATTTGGACAAACTGAGTACGTTCTGCAAGATATGCCCTTGTTATGCTTCTTGATTTATTTGAACTCTTAAGAAAACTCTTAAGAAGACATTTTTTTTGGAGTGTACACATCCAGGTATTTGATCAGTACTCAATATCAGCCAATACCCTGAGCCCTGGAATTTCAATCGAGAACAGGGTATTGACACATCTCTAGTCTAAACAAACCAAAACTAATAAAAAAAAATGCACCAGTTTCCAAAGCAATGATCCATGTGTGAATAGGGACATCGCTGTCATTTCAGAGCACCTCTATTATCACAAAGAGCCTCCATTGACCCCTTCTAATATCTTAAAAGTGCCTTCTCAGCCAGACATTTTTCACGCCTTTGTAATGAACGTCAGAGCCTTAATACAGTAATGTTTCCATCTCCACCTCTCATATGTGTTTTTCATGCCAGTAAATAACTCATCCTCAGACATTATCTATTCACATCCTATAAATTAGCCTCATGACTAGTCTCATAGCATGCATATCAGACAACAAGATGATCTTACCCTATTTAACCATCATTGTCCATTGTATGCTTGAAAAAACAATGGAAAAATGCCACTGTGGTTGCTGGTCAGTGATTTGAAAACAGTGTGCAATTCCTCAGATGCCTCGTTTCCATTAACCTTTACTTGAAAACCAAAGACCGACTCATACATCATTGGAAAAGCATTCTACGGTGACTTCATTGGTCAGCCGCCCAAAGCTAATTAACTAGCCGTAACAACCCAAACACTGGCCCGTTAGTGCTTTGAAAGTAATCGCCTTGGACATTTGGCTTTTAAACATTGCTATATAAAACCAGAAACAAAAGAATCACGGGTGCTGAAATGAGCCTGAACCTGCTTTAGCACACGAATACCTAAGATTCAATCTTTTTCAGATGTATCAGGCTTGAACGCACAGATTTGTGTTTGTTTTTGATCATGCATAATTCCCTCTGACCTCTAGATCCTGTACACTAGGATGCACAGGCCGTATGGCGAATAATAAAATACTTTCACAGCGCTGAAGCTTTATCTCCGGTCGTGAAACTGCTTGATCAGCCTGGAGGCTTATTTATGCTTTATTGCGATAAGTCAGAATCCATAAAATTGAAGGACAAGTCGAAGCCTATAATGGATTTGTGTGTGTAAAATTTTTTAAGAGCGATGCTGTAGTAATTGAATCTCATAAGCGCTGCCTTCCCATCATGCCACTCTCCATCCAGTCTGATTGAATTACTGACTGCTCTGTTCATCTGCTACTGAGCATCCATCTTATTTCCCCACTGGAAGTAAAAGCCCAGCGATTTTAATTGATGCGAAAAACTGTTTTCAGCAGAGCAGGATTGATGTGTTACAGTCAGAACATACAGTAGGTGAGAGTTCAAAATGACTATTACCGCCGTTCAATATAACGCCGCCGCATTGGAAAAAAAAGCACGTGTTTTTTAGGTATGACCGCAGTTTGCGACTATGCCGCCAGGTGGCACAAAGGGACGGGATGCGAACGGACAGAAATAGCTTACACATTAGCTGTAAAAACTGTACTACTTGTAAATAAAGATAATCAATGAAACATAGCATTATAATTCCTTCACTAATCATTAAAAAGACAACCAGGCTACATTATTTAAAGGAATAAATAATAACAAATAACCTTTGGGGTGAAGTGCTTTAAAACAAGTCTGCTATTGTATGCTTCAGCACCAAACACGAGTTGCCTTGAGATTGTGTTGGTTTGTTAAATATAATAATAATCTAGCATAAATAAAATTAAAGTGAAATATTCACTGTTTCAGAGAAGCCTATATTAACAAAAAGAAGGATATTCGGTCACAGTTTGACAGACAAGTTGCTGATGCTGATCGCCTCTGCTGCCTGGAGCCGTGTCATAAACTCAACAAATAGGCTATGTATAGGCTTATATAATATACAATTTTAAATAGCCTATGTAGCCTAATTTACGAATCAAACAAATCCAAAGTTTTTCTTGATGTTTGCATAATAGTAATTTCGCAGAAAACTGAGGCTTTCATTTTACAGCTTATAAAATATGTATTCAAATTAATGCAATATCATATGTAAACAACAAAATTGTTATATGCTATAGTGGCCTATACTTTACAAAAAGTCAACATGAACCTTAAGGCTTGTCATTGTCTTTATTACACGCAGCGCGCACATGGACCGCGACTGAAACCGTCATGTCACAAAATACTTTTTAAACTAATGTTTATTATTATTATTATTATTATTTATTGTGAACAACACTTAATAAAAATTTAAATGTATTTATTACACCACCTTATTGGAGAAAACTGTATCAATTACAGTGCTTTCGCAGGTTTGAAGTATACTTGCGGTGGTAGCCGGATTGAAACACCATTTACCCACATCGCATAAACAGTTAGCTACAGTATATGCAATAAGTATATGCAATAAACAAATAAACAAATCATAAACAAATCATAATTTCATTTTTAATAATAATTGTATTTATTATGACACCTTTCTTTTTGATAGGTTAAAGTAAAGACTGACATGAAAAAGAAATGCTATTCAGGAGCAATGTGCACACACTGACAGGTCTGCTTCTCTCTCTTTTCAAGTTCAAAGCTAATTTGAATGCCAAAGGATTTTAGATACGTATATAAAATAGCCTAAAAATTAGCCTAAAATTCATTTAATGTGATTTTCTATCCTAAAATAAAAGATTGGATTGGATTAGACTATCTCACAGTGTATAGGCTAAACATTAAAAATAATAATTAGACTGAGATAGATTCCCCCTTCATTCAGAAATAAAAAATGAAAGCCTCCTTTTCTACCATGGAAACAGAGTTTTGAAAAACGTTTTCATTCAGACTTCCTAAGAGAGAGAACCTTGGCTATACATCGCATATAACAAAACGGAGTCTAATAATTAACATTACTGCCTTTTTTCATTTTTATATATATGAAAAATTCTGTGTGGGTTTTGACAATGTGTTTAATGGGGCTATAAAGATTAGCCTATCAGATGAAACGCATGGTGAAATATATGAAATACAAATATCTCTTTTGCTAAATATTTATTTTAATAATCTATATCTTTTATATAACAATAATCAACAATAAAAATAAAGTATGCTGCAATAAATACAACAGCTTATAGGAAATAAACTAAAACTTGTCAGTGTAAATGGGACCTAAACAGGCTACAGTTTAAAGCGAAGTTGTTTGTAAGGATGTCGGGAACGGCATGTCTATTGTTTGGTTCGCCTTGTGCATATTTGAAAATAACTGTCGGAAGAAGGCTTTAGGACCACGCGGAATTCTCTGCTGTTGTAGCTCCTGCTCAGCAAGCAGCACTTCAGTTGTATTTTGTGTTTTTGCGTAAAAAAATATTAATTTTGACGAATGCAAATCATTCACGACACCAACATCAATTTGCAAAGAAAATGTAAAAACTACCTGATAGGTTTTCAATAATCAATATAGTCTTTCACTATAATTTTCTTAGAAAAACTTTTTTCAAGCTTTTTTCTAATATAGATATTTTAATTAACAGTTAATTCCAGAAGTTGCTGTGCATAGAAACATAACTAGGCCTGCGGCCTGTGTGTAGGTAAAAGATAACCAGGAATTTTGTCTCTCCATCTTTGTGAAAAATACTGGAGACATCCACCTTCCCCCATCTCAAACCAAATGTTTGGCCATTGTAGTGTTAATATTCACAAGCTTTGGAGACATATGTTTCTGCAAGGGAGCGCACTTGTAAACATGAAGATTGCTAAAACTGAACTGTAAAAATGCTTTGTAAGCAAATTATGCCTAAGAGTGATGACTTTAACGCTTTATTTTAAAAATAATTCCAAGTTTAAATGTTAGAATGTTCTAAATGAATAAGGCAAAGGGGGGATAAGTGGGAATAGAACACAGCCAGCAACTATTTCCAGAGGTGTAGCATAGAAATTTCCGATGCAGTTTGCAAATGTTTGTTGGAACGACAGATTTGGACCAAATCAACGAATTATCTTTGTAGCGTCACAACTTGCGACCTTAGTTTGCTAACAAGGGTTTTCGGAATCGCACCCCAGATAGGCTACACGCTAGAGAAGTGCTTTTGCAGACCAGTGCTGTGTTCTCATTTCACTACAGTTACTGCAAATTTAGCAATCTCCCCATGCTGCATCATTGGTAAAATAATTATCTCAAATGTGTTAAATGTGTGTTCGTAGTTGTGTAAAATGCGTGGTATCGACATCTAAAGTTATTTATTTTCTAAAGCAGTGTGGCTTTCGATTATCTCAGATTTAGACTAATTTATCTGGATGTGATTCAAATGTCGCGGGACAGATCATACAGTATAGACTCAAGCAACTTTGCCATGCTTAAAGCTTGCTACAATCTAACATAATTAAAGTTAGTCTCTTTGTGCGGGTACACAAACTCCACGGTCCATTTAAGATGATTTTGGCCAAGCGAAATTCTCTGCTGTCGCTCCTGCTCAGCAGGCAACACACCATTCAGTTATGTTTTGTGTTTTTGACGTAAAAAAATATATTAGTTTTGGCGAATGCTACGAGCCAAGTTGCTGTGCATAGAAACATATTTCCATAAACTGAGAATGAACTGAGAACATGCGGCTAACAGCGCTTGCGGATATATTTATTTAATTTCATAACCGCCATTAATAGCAAAAGGGAACCTATTTTGAGTGCACGAGAGTGTTTTACATGCAGTGGCAGTTGGTCAAATATTTGTAACCTAGCCTAGAAAATACTGGAGACATACCCCTTCCCCCATCTCAAACCAAATGCTTGTCTGTCTGAGGTGTTAATGGCGCAAGGCCTATTGTGCTTTAACCGGAAAAAACAACAACCCGAAAACACTGAAATGAATTACAAGGTTGCTACAGAAAATAGCCTAACAGGAATAATAATATTATTAATACTACTACTACTACTACTACAAATAATATTTCCCAGTGACGGATTGCAGCTGGAAGGGCATCCACTTGGTAAAACATATGCTGGATAAGTTGGCGGTTCATTCCGCTGTGGCGACCACAAATTAATAAAGGGACTAAGCCAAAAAGAATTTGAATAAATGAATAATAATAGTAATATAAAAATAAAGTAATAATCTTTACACACAGATGCCGTGCAAGCGGCCTTTTTATTATTATTTTATATTTTAAGTGCTGCTGCTCAAATAGCGCACCTCCTTGGAATAAGCTAGTTGAGTACTTCCCACCAGAAGAGAGTAGGTGGTGTGGCGTAGCTCGTAAAATGCCTGACAACATGTTTTGAGGCCATAGATCATGAACCCGGTTCGAATCCAGCGACTGATGAACACGTTCTTTTTTTTCCCCCACATAGCAGATTGGAAATACATTTGTTTTCAATAGAAAGGAAATGTTTTGTTTAAAAATTTTAATAAATTATATAAAATATACGAAATGAGTCACAAGGAATTTAATAAGGATAATAAGAATAATAAAAATTTTATAGGGCCTAAACAGTTATTCTCCACCTGGTGTTAAATGTTAGCGACATCTTAATATAGCTAATTAATCTGTATTTACAATGTTAGTTGCCCTGCTTCACCCATATTCTCCGACCTCATGGAGAGAGAGAGACAGAAAAAGAATGTCAAATCATAATCAAACAGAAGCGCACCATTGCACCGTCATGAAACTATTAAAATGGTGACAACCAAAGCAAACAAATTACACATTAGCCTACTTGTTTAGCTACATTAAATGTGTATATGCATTAGCCAATGTATTTTCAATCATTATATTCATTTATTCAACCGACAGCAACAGAATTTCTCCGGTAATAACTCTGTAAAACGTATCTAATAACATCCTATTTCGGTTGAAAATGGATAATAATAATAATAATAATAATAATAATAACTTTAATAATAATATTTATAATATTATTGATGATGATGATTATTATTATTATTATGAAGATATTGATTATTTATTTTTTGAAAAGTATACTTTTACAATTTGACACATGCAAACCTGCAGAATTGTTCTAACCAACAGGCCCATGTCATGTACAGATACTTAATAAATAATCCATAAATTAAAAGCATTAAGTATGCTTTGTTTTTTTGTTTTCACAAGCTTTGAAGACGTGAGGTAAAGTCCGCTTTTAAATAATACCTAGGCCACCTACAGCTTTGTTCAAATATTTTTAATCATTCCAAGTTTAAATGTTAGAATGTTCTAAACATAACGAATAGGGCATAGGGGGGTAAGTGGGAATAAAACACAGCCAGGAACTCTGTTTTTACAGCTCCGGAGGTGTAGTTTGCGACACAGTTTGGAAATGTTCGTTTTGGGAAACGTCAAATCAACAAACTGTTTGTAACGACGGAACTTGCGACCTTAGTTGGCTAACGATGGTTTTGGGAAACGCACCTCAGGTTGTGAATTATATTTTTCCCACAATATAGGCTAGCCTTTGCCGTGCAACAGGTAACAGTTTTGCTTTTGACCTAGATATCAAGTCAAAGCACCACGCATCCCGCCGTTATGGATATATTAGCTAAATATTATTGTTATTATTATAGATTAGTGGATATAATGCGCTTTTTTAAACCAGCAGATTTTTTTCTTTCTCAGCATGCGTGTGAAAGAGAAATGAACAGAGAAAATGAACAGACGATAATATGCGGCTCACTTTGCGTGCGTATGCCCGTTTATTTAATTCATAACTGCCACTAGTTCTGAGTGCATGAGAGAGTTTTACATGTAATGGCAATTGGTCAAATATTTGTAAGCCTGTTATAAATAATAATCAGCCTACTGATAAGATATATTGCAAGGTGAAGTGCTCCACCGGCACAATAATCTTAATATTATTTTGTAGTGTGTGCTGTGCCGCGGTTTTTAAATGTGCACATGTTTAATATTTGAGGTAATAACATCGCCATTATGGTCAAAGAAATCGAAACATTGTTTTCACCCCAACGCAATTTAATAGGGCACTATAAAGGCTAAAGAACTAATTCTTATATTTGCTTTTTGCAGCCTAGGGCTATACATCTCACCATGTATCTTTTCTAAAACAGACAGTATAGTGTAAAAGCATGTTTATTACTAAGAAAACTAAAACAAAATTATATTTTAATTGAACACATCACATCACATAAGGTACACATACAGAACCGTCTATCTAGTATTGTGAAAAGGCAAAGCTGAAAATCTGTGGTTAAAGTGCCACCCAGCGGTCAAAAACTGCTGGCGCACGAAATACCGCCGCCCCAGCGGTATGAACGGCGGCAAAGGGACCAAATTGAAGTAGTAACATCTGTACACTAAGCGGCCACTTTATTAGGTACACCTGTTCAACTGCTCGTTAATGCAAATTTCTAACCAGCCACTTACATGGCAGCAGCTCAACCAATGCATTTAGGCATGATGATCTGCTGCAGTTCAAACCGAGCATCAGAATGGGGAAGAAAGGTGATTTAAGTGACTTTAAACGTGGCATGGTTGTTGGTGCCAGACGGCTGGTCTGAGTATTTCAGAAACAGCTGATCTACTGGGATTTTCACGCACAACCATCTCTAGGGTTTACAGAGAATGGTCAGAAAAAGAGAAAATATCCGGTAAGCGGCAGTTCTGTGGGCGCATATGCCTTGATGCCAGAGGTCAGAGGAGAATGGCCAGACTCGTTTGAGCTGATAGAAAGGCAACAGTTACTCAAATAACCACTCGTTACAATCGAGGTATGCAGAAGAGCATCTCTGAACGCACAACACGTCCAACCTTGAGACAGATGGGCTACAGCAGCAGAAGACCACACCGGGTGACACTCCTGTCAGCTAAGAACAGGAAACTGAGACTACAATTCGCACAGGCTCACCAAAATTGGCTGGTTGCCTGGTCTGATGTGTCTCAATTTCTGCTGCGACATTCTATTATACTGTAGATGTCAATGGTTACAGATTTTCAGTGTTGGACAAAATATCAGTGTTCAACAGATTAAAGAAACTCAAAAAGGTTTATGACCACTTAGACATATGGCATTTTAAAAAAGAATCAATTTTACACAAAAAGTATTTTAAAGACCAGCATCACAATATCACTTTCATATAAATGCCACAGGGTTGTTTGTTTGATTGCTTCACCTTATTAATTTTCATTTATTATTATTTTTCATTTTTATTTATTCATTAATTTATTCATTCATTCATTCATTCATTCATTCATTCATTCATTCATTCATATTTTTTCTAGCCTGTGTTGAGCTGAACAAGTGCACTGAAATCAGGTTGAATGTGAGGTGGATATGTGATGTAATGATCAACACTGAGAGAGGATCTGTATTTGGATTTGTTAAATCGTTAATCTGAGGTAATTAGTCTTCCTTAATTACTGTGTAATTCCATACAAAGTGTGAAGCTGCCTGGTTGTTTCCTGTCACATCACTCGTGGTTTGCTCGTGGCACTTTGAAATGTTTCAATTTTTTTCAACTCGCGATGCCTGGAAAATATGAGCGTGACATACCGCATGTGCATCCCTTACTATTTGCGCGCTGAACCCACGCGTCTCCATTTGAAATAAAGAAACTGAACGCGCAAAAGACGCTATATGTAAAAATCCCCTTTTGTTGACTCGCAATATAAGCCTGCGCATTGCAAGGCCCTGTTAAATACTTCACGCGGGCCGATCAAAGAAGCGGGCCATAAAATACTCAGGTCTGACTTAAATGTAAGTAAATAGTGAGTAAGTTGTCATTTTCGGGCGAACTGTCCCTATAAAAAAATTGATTTATTAGATTTGAATGCCCTGTTATGATGACATGTGAACAGATATTTAATGTAGCTTTCATAATATGTGATATTATTGTGTATTTTAGCATGATTGGCTATTGAACCAATCTGTGTTCAGAACTGTTGCTTTTAGCATGGTTGGAACACTATATTGAACTGATATGCATTAGCACCGTTTTATTTCTTACCATAGTATTTGCAGGCAAATTTTTTTGTTGTTGTTGGCTTTAGAAAGAGAGAAGTGGAAAGAAAGAATTAGCCATTCTTTTAGCATTCAACACTTTATCGTAAATTAACATTACTAGCATAATTAGGCAAGTATGCCTTTACTAATATCGCCCCTTTGTTAATAGAATAGTACAACACCTTCTTAATTTTTTTTTTCGAAAAGTGTTCATTATTATATTCAACATTTTTGTACAATTGTGTTTGATGATAAAATATCTCCTCAGGTCTGGCACACACTGCAAAAAGAGTTTTTGATTCTAGTCCAAATAACATTTTATAGACATTTTCTAAACCATGTCTTGTTTTGTTTTCAGAAATAATATGTCAAAATTAAGTGAGTTTTTCCTTAAAATAAGTCAAATAATCTGCCAATGGGGTCAGCAAAATAATCTTATTGCAAACTTAACATTGACTTATAATTTCTGAAAACAAGACATTTTTTTCTTGTCTAGAAAATGTTTCTTGGTTTAAGATTAAAAAAAATATAATTTATATATTATACATTATATATTTGGACTATAAACAAGACAAAAATCTAAGAAAAGCATTTTTTCCATTGTATTATTAGGATGGTCAGTGCTTAATTTGAGCCGGATCTTGTCGGATTCTGTTCTGAAAAATGTCAGATATTCGTGTTTTCAGAATGAGAATTGGAATCAGAGCTTTATTGCCAGGTATGTTCACACATACGAGAAATTTGTTTTCATGACAGAGCTTCTACAGTGCAACAGAATTACAGACAGGACAAAAAACAGATAATAGATATATTTTAAAAATAGAAGTAAGTAGTGAATGCAAATATACAAATTGACAAGGGTATGCACAGCTATATTACTATATACAATGTTGTATGTGCGGATGTTATGTGCAAATTGGCATGTAAAGTGTGTTGATAAATAAGTGTATATGGGTATAAAAAGTGTATAGCAAGTAGTGATGTTTGTTTCACAATTATTATCATCAAGTGTTCATAAGATGGATTGCCTTTTTTCTGTGTTGGGCTGTTCTGGTGCCCAGTGCTCTGTAGCGTCGACCAGAAGGTAAAAGTTCAAAGAGGCAGTGTGCTGGGTGTAAGTACAGTTCTTGGAGAGTAGGGAGGGTTGTACCAATGATTCGCTCAGCAGTCCGAACTATTCGACGTAGTCTTCTGAGGTCGGATTTGGTAGCTGAGCTAAACCAGACAGTTATTGATGTGCAGATGACTGATTCAATGATGGAGGTGTAGAACGGTTTCAGCAACTGCTTTGGGAGGTTGAACTTCCTCAGCTGACGAAGAAAGTACAGCCTCTGTTGAGCTTTTTTGACAATGGAGTCAATGTGAGTGTCCCACTTCAGGCCCTGAGAGATGGTGGTGCCCAGGAACCTGAATGACTCCACTGCTGCCACAATGCTGTCCATGATGCTCAGTGGGGGGAGAGCAGGGGGTTTTCTCCAGTAGTCCACTATCATCTCCACTGTTTTGAGCGTGTTGAGCTCCAGGTTGTTGTGACTACACCAGACAGCCAGCTCCTTAACCTCCTGTCTGTAAGCAGACTCGTCACCGTCCTGAATGAGGCCGATAAGTGTGGTGTCGTCTGCAAACTTTAGGAGCTTGTCAGAGGAGTCATTCGTGTACAGGGAGAATAGCAGTGGGGAGAGGACACACCCCTGGGGGGCGCCAGTGCTGATTGTGTGGGTACTGGATGAGAATTTTTCCAGCTTCACCAGCTGCTGCCTGTTTGCTAGGAAGCTGTTGAACCACTGACAGACAGAGGTGGGCACGGAGAGCTGGGTTAATTTGGGCAGGAGAAGTTTTGGAAGCCGAGCTGAAGTGAACAAACAAGATCCTCACATAGGTCCCTGGTCTGTCTAGGTGTTGCAGAACATAATGCAGTCCCATATTGACTGCATCATCCACAGACCTGTTTGCTCTGTAGGCAAACTAAAGAGAGTCCAGTGAGGGTTCAGTGATGTCCTTCAGGTGGGCTAGCACAAGTTTTTCAAAAGACTTCATGACCACAGATGTTAGTGCCATTGGTCTTTTGTGTTTCAGTATTTATTTTAATGGATTAACTTGTGGGTGGTGAATACCTACCTGTGTCTGTGTGTGTGTGTGTGTGTGTGTGTGTGTGTGTGTGAGAGAGAGAGAGAGAGAGAGAGTAACAGTAAAGTTCGTAGACTAACTTTATGGTGTCTTGAGAAAGCGTAGTCTGAAAGTTTGAAGTAGCTATAAAAATGTAATAATTGAAGTAGTTTTTAAGCTTGGAGCAGTCAGTATAGTTACATAACTACATATAGGTTAGCAGGTTTCTAGTATGGATTGGCATGTTTCTTGCTAGGTGGTTGCTAGGGTGTTCAGAGTGGTTGCTAAGGTATTGCTAGGGTGTTCTGAGTCATTGCTAAGATATTGCTAGGCGGCTGCTAGTGTGTTCTGAGTGGTTGCTCGGCGGTTGCTAAGGCGTTGCTAGGGTGTTCCAGGTAGTTATTAAGGTGTTGCTAGGATATTCTGAGTGGTTGCTAGTTGACCACTGAGCAGTTATTAAGGTATTGCTAGACGGTTGCTAGGTTGTTCTGAGTGGTTGCTAGGGCGTTGCTAGGGTATTCTAGGTGGTCGCTAGGGTGTTGCTAGGCGGTTGCTAGGGTGTTCTGAGTGGTTGCTAAGGTGTTGCTAGGGTGCTCTAGGTGGTCGCTAAGGTGTTGCTAGGCGGTTGCTAGGGTGTTCTAAGTGGTTGCTAAGGCATTGCTAGGTGGTTGCTAAGGTGTTCTGAGTGGTTGTTAGATCGTTGAAAAGTCATTGCTTGGTGGTTGCTAAGACGTTGCTAGGTGGTTGCTAGGGTGTTCTGAGTGGTTGCTAGGCAGTTGCTAGGCTGTTTTGAGTGTTTGCAAATGCGTTGCTAGGCAATTGCTAAGATGTTCTGATTGGCTGCTAGGTGGTTGCTGAGGTGTTGCCAAGATGTTCTAGGTTGTTGCTAAGGTGTTGCTAGGTTTTGTATGTTTGCTAGGCCGTGGCCAGTATCTTCTGAGTGGTTGATAAGGTGTTGCCGGACAGTTGCCATGGTGTTCTGAATGGTTGCTAAGGCATTGCTAGGCAGGTGCTAAGGTGTTCTGAGTGGTTACTAAGGCGTTGTTAGGTGGTTGCTATGGTGTTCTAAGTCATTTTTTTTTTTTTTTTTTTTTTTTTTTTTTTTAAGGCGTTGCTAGACTATTGTTTATGTGTTCTGGATGGTTGCTAGGCAGTTGCTAGGGCAATCTAGGGGGTTAATAAGGTGTTCCTAGGCGGTTGTTAAGGTGTTTTGAGTGGTTGCTAGGTAGTTGCTAACATAAATTACCATGTTTCTAGCATAAATTAGCATGTCGTTAGCATTGAGTATGAATTAGAATGTCAGTAGCATGTTGCTAGTATAAACTAGCATGCCGTTAGCATGAATTCACATGTTTGCTAGTATGATTAGTATGTTTGTTAGTATGTTTCCAGTATGGATTAGTATATTGTTAGTATGAATTAGCATGTTGCTAGTATGATTAGTGTTTCTGGTATGGATTGGTATATTGTTAGTATGAGTCGGTATGTTATTGGTATGTTCAATGTAAAGTCAATGGCAGTTTTTTTTTTTTTTTTGGAAGTCTATGGGACAGTTGCTAGGGTGGCGTAAGTGGTTGCTAGGGTGTGGCTAGTAAGTTAAACGGTCATCGGTGATTGGCAGATTGGTAGTCTGAGTTAAATGGGCCCAACATTAAGTCTGACAGTCTGGCGAAAAGTTATGATTTTCTCAAGCCACCATACAGTAAATATGATATATTGAGTAATATGATGTATTATCTATATTTTAATTATAATATATATTTATAATATATATACACGTTTTTTTATTTTTATTTTTATTTTTTTTTACAACTACTACTACTACTATCTATTGTGTGTACTGTTTTTTTATTATATATATATATATATATATATATATATATATATATATATATATATATATATATATATATATATATATATATATATATGTTACCTTTTCATGTAAACTTTAGAACTGCTTTGGCAATACATTTGTAACATTTGTCATGCCAATAAAGCAACTATTGAATTTAATTGAATTGAATTGAGAGAGAGAAAGAGAGAGAGAGAGAGAGAGAGAGAGAGAGAGAGAGAGAGAGAGAATGTGAATGAGTTAAAGCTAAGGCTGTGTGGATTGTGTGTGCACGCACACACATGACGGTAATCACCATGTAGTAACGTTTAACTATTGGCCCTCAACTATATTTTCAGCCAATCGGCTTTCTTATGTTTACAATCACTCTCATTGGTTGGTGATTGTTTCGCGCTCAGTGAGCAGAAAAAAAAAATAATTGCATAGTGGCCTGCCATAATAATTTTTGTATTTTCAAAATGGCAAAGAGGCAGTCAAGCATATTTTCATTTTATAAAACCACGAGTAAATTTGACAATGAACCTGATCAAAAGAGATCTTGAGAAAATGAAACTGCGCCCCTGGATTAGGATAGCGGGAGACAGAAGCAAAGCAATCTCAAGTCAGACAGAAAACATGACGGAAAAGGTAACTGTGGGCTCTTCTTGAATGAGTGAGTCATTAAATTCTTTTTCACTTGGCACTATAGTGAACTGAAGAGTGATTGTTCGTATGATTTATGTTTGTAGCTACATGTTTTTATTAACCATGACTGACCTATAACGTTATATGGCACAAAATAATAAAAGACCGTTCAGAAATGTGATGCTCTTTTTTTGCGCTATCACCGTCTAATGACATTATGTTTTGGGAAAACTGTTTGGTGGATGTCGGTCACGGTAACTTTTATTTCCTGGTTTTGTTCCGGAAATTATTCATTTACAAATTAAGCACTGAGGATGGTGTTATCTGAATCCATGTGAACCGCTGAATGAGCATATTTGTCCTATTTTTATCAGATATCATCTCTCACTCTCTTACACCCAGACTCGAGGAATCTGTCTTTTAAAGTTAAATATTCTCTGAGTGTGTGTGTGTGTGTGTGTGTGTGTGTGCTGCGACATATGGCTTTGTTTAGTGGCCTCTTTCATGTCAACAGCAGGGGTGTTTATGCATGTGACTATGTGGAGGGCAGTGTCCAGAAAGGAAGCCAGGGATGCTGCCAATCAACAGGCCATTTTTCCGGCCCTGATCCTGCGGGTGAACCTGCGTTTAATGCCCAGTGCTGCCCACACGGCGTATGTGCTTACACGACCACACCGAGACATATGGCAAATGTCAGAAGACTGTCAAACTAAGGCTTTTCTGGAATCAAAAAAGCCCAATTGGGGCAGACAAAACACTTTTGTGATTAGACATAGTACAGACTATATTTGAAAAGATGGTTATGCTATTCTTGTGCATTTTCCAGCTGTAATGGGTGTTTAATAGTATGGGAATGTGTTGGTGTAGTGTGTGTGTGTGTGTGTGGCATCTGTCACTGTGGTTTATGCCAGAGTGCTGGTCTGCAAGCTAAACATGACTTTAGAAAGTGTGAAACGGACCACACGTATTGGTGTATTGCTCCTGAGGCCAAGTGGATTTTAGCACATGACCTATTTTTAGAGATCTGAGACCTGTGAAGAGATGATGCCAACAATCTAAGACACAAAGACATTACCTATATACTATATATCTGCAGGTTAACTATGCTGATGTACAACCTCAAATTACCTTTGCCAAGTGCATTGACACAACCCCATACCATTACAGTCCATACCTTATGGACTTGTTGCTGGTAATAGTCTGGATGTTCCTTTTCTTCTTTGGTCTTTGGTGTCCATTTCTCCCAAAAAATTACCTGAAATACTGATTCATCTGACCACAGTACACGTTTCCACTGTGTGATGGTCCATCCCAGACAACTCCGAGCCCAGAGAAGTTGACGGTGCTTTTGAACACTGTTAACATGGGGCTTCCTTTTGCCATGGCACAGTTTTAACTGGCATTTGTGAATATAACTATGTATTGTGGTACTTGACAAAGGTTTGCCAAAGTAGTCCTGTGACTGTATGGTGATATCGGTTATAGATGAATGATGATTCTTGATGAGGTGCTGCCTGAGGGATTGGAGATCACGGTTGTTCAGCTTAGGCTTGTGCCCTTGTCCTTTATGCACTAAAATTTCTCCAGACTCCTTGAATCTTTTAATTATGTTATGCACCATTGAAAGTGAAATATCCAAATGTCTTCCTTTATTTTTTTGAGGAACATTGTTTTTAAACATTTCAATAATTTTTTTGTAGTTTTTTATAGTTTGAATTTTTTCAAGTATTTTTTGGCATACTGGCGATCCTCGGCCCATCTTCACTCCTAAAGGACTAGACCTTTTTTGGATGCTGTTTTTGCATCAAATCATAATTACAATCACCTGTTGACATCACCTGTTTCAAACCACATCATTATTTAACCAATTTCCCTGATTACTAGCCCTAAATTGCTCCTGTGCCAACTTTTTTTGGAATGTGTTGCAGGTCTGAAGGACTGGAAAGGGTGTATATTTACAAAAGTAATTAAGCTGACCAGACAAAACATGAAATATTTTGTGTTTATATTGTATGCAATCAAATACAAGTCAAAGTAAATTTACAGATAAATCATACATAAAACAATTCTTTAAACAAAAATACATTTTAAAATGGTCGAAATACAGCAGGATGAAGCACAAGCTTATTAAATTTCTATATAAATTTCTATTAAATTTTTATATAATGTGTGTGTTTTCCATACTGTCCCAACTTTTTCTGATTTAGGATTGTATAATAACTTTAACTGTTAAAAGCTATGAGTTACTAATGATTTAGTTAGGGTTATTAGTTACCATAACTATAATGGTTACTAATAAATTTAACTTTTCTGATTTTGATTGTTATAAAGTAATGTGCACCTTTTGTAAAGCTGCTTTGAAACAATAATTATTGTGTAAAGCACTATACAAATAAGCTTGAATTGGATTGAATTTTTACTGTAGCATTTTAAAAGGCATGTCAATCATTCGTAATGCACAACATTGATTGTACAGTTGAAGTCAGAATCATTAGCCACCCTGTTTATTTTTCCTTCCCAATTTCTGTTTAACACAGAGAAGATTTTTTCAACACATTTCTAAACATAATAGTTTTAATGACTCATTTCTAATAACGATTCGATTTATTTTATCTTTGCCATGATGACAGTAAATAATATTTGACTAGATGTTTTTCAAGACACTAGTATTCAGCTAAAGGCTTAAAGGTGCAGTATGTAAGTTTGACACCCAGTGGTTGAACTGGGTATTGCACTCCTAGATCAAAATAAACACACGCGGTGGATGCCAGAGATTGAGTACAGGAGCGAGTGATTTAAACCGTGTTCTAAATAAAATCAACGACACGCGATAGAAGGAATTATGTTCCATATTAAAAGGAGTTTTAGTTCTAACCAACACCTCGAATTGAGATATTAGAAACGGTTTCTATTTCTCACAGCTCAACATGTGAAACCTATGACAGTGCACCTCAGGTAAGCCTTGTGTGTTTTATTCAGTGCTAAAAGCTAACAATATGAGTTTGAATGGATTCTAAACCTTACCGTTTCGTGAGTGAGTGCTTATTCTGTGCTTCTGAATGGCTGTATTTACATTTTTGTCGTGTTTCGTCGGGTGCAAAGAGTCAAACTGCTGTTTGCGTGTTGTTAGGACACGAGATTACAATGTGACCTGCTCACCTAATGTTTACGTTCGTAATGTTTATATCATTTGCTAATTAATAACCTCATGTGGAACTGAATCTGTCTCATTTCGACGTCTGAAACTGTCCATTTCGGTCACGGGCGCATGCTTTCAGAGCCTTTCTGAATGAATGAATGAAATACGCTGTTTTCCAACAAGGCAACCCGGAGTGCTGGAATATAATTGGCTAAACTGGCATTCTGCAGGTTAACTTTACCTAAACAAAGACAGCGTTCCGGCACGGAAAAACCATTTTTAAAGCAGAATATCTGACTTCAGCATTGTTTTTCAGTTAAACAAGTATGTTCACTTGGGATGTTTCTTAAATATCTGCAAACATATTATGGTATTTTTATGCTTTAGAAGAGTCAAAAACTTACATATAGCACCTTTAACTAGGTTAATAAGGTTAACTAGGCAGGTTAGGGCAATTAGGCAAGTTATTGTATAACGATGGTTTGTTCTGTAGACTATTGAAAAAAAATTAGCTTAAAGGGAGCTAATAATTTTGACATTAAAATGATTTTTAAAAACTGCTTTTATTCTAGCTAAAACAAAACAAATAAGACTTTCTTCAGAAGAAAAAATATTATCTATGAAAATTTCCTTGATCTGTTAAACATCATTTGGGAAATATTTAACCCATAAGAACCCACTGTGACACGGGTGTCACAAACAATTGTGATCGTCTGGAAAGGTCTTTTTAAAGCCTTATTCCTCATTTTTAACTCTGGAAGTCTCAAAGTGACATATAAGTAACATCCAGGTTCAGTCACGTGAGAATATGTGCATTTTTTGTTGTCATGGCAACTTGTCCAAAATGGTGGACTGTGTGGTGAGCACATGTTGCAGTGTAAGCAATTTTTAAAGATACTTGTTTTTATTACTAAAGGTATGTTTTGAACCATTTAACTATTCTAATGTTTTAATAACACATCCTAGATTACACTTACCGTGATTTCAAAACATTTCTTGAGCAAACTGATATAAAACAAGTTACGAAGTTATTGTCGTGACATATATGTCACATCGGGCTGTTAACCTTAAAACAGAAGGTGGAATTTTGATGTGACATATTTGTCACATTAAGAAAAATGGTAATGAACTGCTCAATTAATTTAGCTGATTAATCTATTTTAGTGTTCTATATTTCCTACTGCTCATTCAAAGCATATATTAACAAATTTTTTAAAAATTAAATCACATTAAAAATATTGTTAATGAAATGTATTTTGAAACCATTTTTTTACCTGTAAGCTGTAGCAAGATGTTTATATCATATGTGTTTATATCTTACTTTAAGGTTGTTTTATCTTTTTTTGAAGTAGGAATAACATGATTAGATTCAGAAAAAAATTGATGTTCAGAATGCACTGAAGATTATCCACAGCAATGGCAGTGTGTATGAGGGATCTGACAGTGACTCGAATAAAGACATTGATGACACTGATTACACTCCAAGTAAAGACATGGAGGATGATTAATCAAGTAGATCTGATTTAGAAATTAGCAGATCAAGTGATCTAGATTCAGAAGCTGCACAGCCAAACATAAACTCTGGCCAGCAAGACAACAAAACTTTTTCTTGGAGAAAAACATTTTTCAACATTTTGAAACCCTTGAGTGCACATTCAAATGGCCAAGTGCCACACCTCCAGACAATCTTCACACGCCCCTGGAGTATTTCAGAAAGTTCATAAAAGCAGAAATGTTCGCGTTACTGAAGGAACAAACATTTGTACAGTGTGTAACAATCTGGAACTCAAAAAATTGTATCGTAGTTGAATCGTAAATACTAATTGGAAGCTATCTGCGCATTGGTCTAAAACAAAATGCCAGGAAATCGTGCATACTGGGAAAATGTAACAAGGTGGTCCATGGTGGCTGACAATATGTGCATGTTTAACATATTGACCTTCAGTGTGAGGTAGTTCATTCATTCATTCATTCATTTTCTTTCAGCTTAGTCCCTTTATTAATCAGGGGTCACCACAGCGGAATGAACCGCCAACTTATCCAGCATATGTTTTACATAGCTGATGCCCTTCCAGCCACAACCCAGCTCTGGGAAACACCCATACACACTTGCATTCATAAACACATACACTACGGCCAATTTAGCTTATTCAGTTCACCTATAGCGCATGTGTTTGGACTGTGGGGGAAACCGGAGCACCCGGAGGAAACCCTCGCGAACACGGGAAGAACATGCAAACTCCACACAAAAATGCCAACTGACTCAGCCGGAGCTCAAACCAGTGACCTTCTTGCTGTGGTGCAAAAGTGCTACCCACTGAGCCACTGTGTCGCTGTGAGGTAGTTTTTTTATTTTTATTTAGTTCACACATTTTCAAGTTGTGAGAACAATACACGAACAACCATATACCAAAAAAGGTACAATTTTGATGTTTCTAATGAGTTGTTGCAAAATGTATTGGTCACAGTTATGGGGCTTTGAAATATGTTATGGAAAAGCAAATAAACTGAAAAAAAAATGTTATGTAGCAAATAAAACTGACAAAATTAGTTTTTTTTTCAATTGTGAAATAAATGCCCAATGTGACATATGTGTAACATGAAAAATTTATTATAAACGCCCAATGTCACATATATGTAACATTACAGATCTTTCACAAAGAAGGGTTGCATTTCAAAAACAACTGCAGAAACATGTTATAAGTGGTCCATTTGGTCTGTATTATATGCCCCATAATTTCCCTATAAGGAGAAATCGGTCCGGGTTCTTATGGGTTAAAAAGGAAAAAACATTTCAAAGGGGGTTTAATAATTTAAGATAATAAGATTTCAACTGTATGTAATGCAATCCTTCACCAACATAAATCTTGGTCTCGTTTCAGGCAAATCCTACACTATGATCGGCAAAGACGACTCCATGCAGAGTTTAGGGATCATCCCGTGTGCCATCTCCTGGCTCTTCAAACTGATCAACGAGTGCAAGGAAAAGACAGGAGCTCGTTTCTCTGTCCGAGTGTCTGCTGTGGAGGTTTGGGGTAAAGATGAAAACCTGAAAGATCTGTTGTCAGAGGTGGCCACAGGCAGCCTGCAGGACGGCCAATCTCCAGGAGTTTACCTTTGCGAGGACCCCATCTGCGGCATGCAGGTAAAATAGTGGTTATGTCCCAAATGACGCAATATGCACTTGCAGTTAAAGTCAAAATTATTACCCCTTCTATGAATATCTATTTTTAATATTTTTTTCTTCTGGAGAAAGTCTTATTTGTTTTATTTCGGCTAGAATAAAAGCAGTTTTACATTTAAAAAAAAAAACATTTTAAGGTCAAAATTATTAGCCCCATTAATTAATCTAGTTAAGTCTTTAAATTGCACTTTAAGCTTAATACTAGTATCTTGAAAAATATCTAGTAAAATATTATTTACTGTCATCATGGCAAAGATAAAATAAATCAGTCATTAGAAATGAGTTATTAAAACTATTATGTTTAAAAATGTGTTAAACAAATCTTCATTCCGTTAAACAAAAATTGTGGAAAAAATTTACAGAGGGGTTAATAATTCAGGAGGGCTAATAATTCTGACTTCAACTGTACATCTATTCATTTAGCAGATGCTTTTATCTAGTGTGGATAAAAGAAGCACTTCAAATAAGCAGCAGTATATAAATGCTATGACAAGTCATAGATAATTTAGATTTTCTTTTCCTCTTCTGTTTCCACTCATCTGTGTGGAGCACACTCAGAAGAAGAAGCATGGAGTGTTTATAAGAAGGTGTCTGGTGCATATGGAAAGGAATAAAGTATGTAAATTAGATGGTTTGTCATGGAGCACACTAAGAATTGCACAATATTTTCCAGTAATGTGGAATGTTGATAAGAAAGTGTCTGGTGCATGTGGAGAGGTGATGTGGAGGGTGTGTTATATACTAGTGTAAGAACACGATTTTCATTAGATGAAATGAAGGATCTAAAGAAACAAAATGAAAACGGAACATACAGAGATTTACAGGAGGGAGAATAAGTATTGAACACGTCATGCTTTTCCTGGGAATAATATTTCTAAAGGAGCTGTTGACATGGAATTGAACCAGATTTTGATAAAAACCCAAACAATTCAAACATAACAATAAAACAAAACAAAAGAAATAGGAAAAAATGAGTTATGTTTAATAACAATGGAATGACAAAAGGAGAAAGTACTAAACTACTGAAACATATTTAATACTTTATATAAAAGACTTTTGTGGTGACGGCAGCTTAAAGAAGCCTCTTTATATGGAGAATGAAGTCACATGAATTGCTCAGGTGTGAGTTTTTCACAGACTTCAACAGAGTGTAAAACATCTTGATGGTTGTGTGGGTCTCGTCGATCAAATCTGAGCTTTATTTTGTGTTTTAAATTGGATTGAAATCAGGTGATTGGCTGGGCCATTCTACAGCTTGATTTTCTTTCTCTGAAACTATTTGAGAGTTTCCTTGGCTGTGTTTTGGATCATTGTCTTGCTGAAATGTCCACCCTGGTTTCATGTTGATCATCTGATAATGTAGATGTTGGACTGAGGAAGCAATGATCAGGGTTCATATGGTCATAAAAAACCTGGAAAAGTCATGGAACTTTGACATTTTCCAGGCCTGGAAAAGTTTTGGAAAAACAGAAAAACCCACAAAGTTTTGGAAAAGTCATGGAAAACAGATATCTGTATACTTGAATATAGGTTATTTACTTCTTTTCTGTTTTTGGCCAATCACATACTCTCACATTATTAGTGCGGTGTAAGCATTATCTAAATCAATTTTACATAAATATAAATATAAATTAAAGCTAAATAGATTGTTGCGCGTTTTACGATATGCTGTAATAAATTTTGAACATGCATTGTTTTTCTTTTACCACACAAATGTAGACATTGCATGAAACATTAGGTCCTGAAAATTTACTTGAAAGTCTTGTAAAAATCATGGAAAAGTCATGGAATTTTAGTAGTAAAAATGTGTATGAACCCTGAAATATTACAATGAGGAAGGGCAGAGGGTTGCTGAATAACTACTGAGAGATTTCAGCTGCTGTCTGGGCTTTCACTGCCTTTCTACAACTCCCTTTCTTCATGTGTTCAATACTTTTTCCCTGCGTCATTTCATGAAACTTAATTTATTAAATTTGTCTCTGAATGAAACAAAATGTTAAAAATGTAAAAAAAAATTATAATAAAAATGACATAATAATGCATAATATTTACAATGTAAAAATAATTACAAACAATTTGACTTTACAATGCTCTGTAGAATTAGGGCAGAGGATCAAGCCTTTCTTTTTTGTTGGTGATTCTCTTTAGGATGAAAATTAATTTTACACAGAATTTCTTTTATGGTAAAAATACTTTTGGTAAGTATTTGGTACAGTTTGCCTGTGTACTGGATATATGGCAGTTTTAAAAAGAAGCAAGAAAACAATCAGCTTCCAATAAAGATGGCATTGTTGTCTAAAATGCTAATACGTGACGCGAGGATTAGCGGTTCAGAGAAACCCCTGTGTCTGTAATCCTCTGACATCTGCACTAATCTCATCTTGGACTGATACCTCACAGCAATGGACTGTAATGCCCTCACTTCTTCTGCTCCGGTGACAGTCGGCCTTATCACACAGAGCAGGCTGCAGACGGGACACCCAGAGCTGCGCTCGCATCCAGATACACAACAAACAACATCACAAACACAAGCATTTCTTCTTGGATATTAAGACTTAGCTGAGCTGACATTTCAATGCTTTATTTTCTCCAATGCTGTTGATAGTTATGTCCGTGTGTGTGTGTACGTCAGTGTATATACAGTATGTATGTTATATGACTATTTATATTAAACAGTAAACAATATACATAATTATTGATGCAATTATTTTGTTTGATATATTGACATTCATTCATTCATTCATTCATTCATTTTCTTGTCGGCTTTGTCCCTTGCGGGGTCGCCACAGCGGAATGAACCGCCAACTTATCCAGCACGATTTTACGCAGCGGATGCCCTTCCAGCCGCAACCCATCTCTGGGAACTTCCACACACACATTCACACTCATACACTATGGACAATTTAGCTTACCCAATTCACCTGTACTGCATGTCTTTGGACTGTGGGGGAAACCGGAGCACCCGGAGGAAACCCACGCAAACCCAGGGAGAACATGCAAACTCCACACAGAAACGCCAACTGAATATTGACATTCAAACAAATGAAAATATATGGTTATTACAGTTACTGAATGATCAATTTTATCATACATAGTTATAAATTAACAAAGCAAAAACAAAACTACAGAGTGAAAATTATAAAAAAAAAAAAACCTTTACTCACCCTTTTACTCACTCTTAACTTGTCACAAACCTGTTTTAGTTTCTTTCTTCTGTTGAACGCGGGTAGATATTTTGAAAAATGGTGACTTTAATAGTTTGTTTGTTTCTACTATGGAAGTCAATGGTTATTGGTTTCCAGCATTCTTCGAATTTACTTATTTTAACGACAGCAGAAAAAAGAAACACATAAAGGTTTGGAAGCAGTGAGTAAAGTTTCTTTTCTGTTTCTAGCTTCCACTAAATGTTCTTCAGTTAAATTGTGCAATTAAATTTACATTTGTGTCCTTTGTGTTTTCTCACAGTTACAGAATCAAAGTGAGTTGCGCGCTCCTACAGCAGAGAAGGCCGCTTTCTTCTTGGATGCAGCCATCGCTTCACGTTACAGCAGTAAGCCAGACTGTGATGAGGAGGAGCACCGTAACTCTCACATGCTCTTCACCCTCCACATCTACCAGTATCGCATGGAAAAGACCGGCAAGGGCGGAAGTGAGTATTATTTCAGCATAGATATACAAACTCAACATAATCTAGAGCAGGTTTTTGACTGAGACCTGTTGCTTAGGTTACAATATTTGGGTTAATACTGGTTAAGATGGTTTTGTGATAGATGACCAGCATCTAAATTCATTTATTCATTTTCTTTTTGGCTTAGTCCCTTTATTAATCTGGGGTCGCCACCGCGGGATGAACCGCCAACTTATCCAGCATGTTTTACGCAATGGATGCCCTTTCAGCTGCAACCCATCACTGGGAAACACCTATACACACTCATTTGCACACACTATGGACTATTTTTTTGCTTACCTAATTCACCTATACCACATGTCTTTGGACTTGTGGGGGAAACCGGAGCACCCGGAGAAAACCCACGTGTACATGGGGAGAACATGCAAACTCCACACAGAAATGGCCTCGAACCAGCGACCTTCTTGCTGTGAGGTGACAGCGCTACCCACTGCGCCATCGTTGTCGCCCAACAGCATCTAAAATGCAAAAAAAAGTCACCTACAGTTATTAATTATTGTCACGGAGAGAAGATTATTTTCCAACACATTTTAAACAACAGTTTCATGAACTAATTTATTTTTTCTTTGCCATAATTACAGTAAAAAAATGTTTACTAGTTATTTTTGCAAGATGCAATAATAATCAGCTTAAAGTGCAGTTTTAAGGCTTTTCTACAGTAGGTTTATTAAGTTAATTAGGCAAGTCATTGGACAACAGTGGTTTGTTCTGTAGACCAGGGGTTCCCAAACTTTTCAGCTCGCGACCCCCAAATTAACAATGCCAGTGACTCGCGACCCCCAATATCCTCTGAGGTGGTTATAAATACAGAAACCTTGCATGAAATGGCGCACACACACCAATAGACCCAAGTCTATTCTTCGTTTAATTTTTTTAATGTATGTCAGTGCTGTAAATGTGCCAGAAAGTTTAACCTGGTGTTATAAAATCAATCTGCTGCATCTGACGCTATTGCTGTGTCTTTAATACAATGTAATTATCCCAGTGGTCGCAATCCAATTGAACTAGTAACTATAAGCTACTTTAGTAACTATATAGTATATAGTAACTATAAACGACAATTTTTTTTCTCTTCTTTAGGTTATAAATACAATATGGTAATTCTCATGGTTTAATAAAAATAAATAGATTTTTGGAAATCACCAGGCGACCCCCCCCTTCATTGTCCCACGACCCCTAGGGGGGTCCCGACCCCCACTTTGAGAACCGCTGCTGTAGACAATTAAAAGAATAATAATCTTAAGGGAGCTAATGATGTTGACCTTACCAGTTTTTTTATTACAAAAAGACCCTGTCCACATGAACATGCACTGTTAAAAATTTCTAGTAGAATCTACAGTAACTTACTGTAAATCAATTGCATCAGAAATACTGTACAGTATTTACATGTACACCACCATTTATCTATGTCTATTCTACGCAAGCTATGATGACTTCCGACTTCATATTTTAGCGCGGATGTATACTTGACTGGTGAGCCGTCTGTAAAAAAGTGCCCTTCTGAATCAAATCAGCAGGATGCCCTCCTGGATCTTTCACTTACTTCAAAGAATCTACTGACTATGCTTCACATGGACGTCTGTAGTCTCGTTATTTTGCCTTAACAGACAATAATATAATTAAGGTGTTTACGTGAAGTGCTTTCATGTAAGTGTTTCCTGTAATTTTGGGTGACTTTAACTGCAGTTCGGCAGTTTCACTCTCACTCATGAACATTTCATTCATGCCCCCGTGTCAAACTGGGGTAATAGACGCAAATAAGGAGTAAGGACTGGTGAGAGTGTTGTGGAATTTAATAGCGCACGCCAAATGGAAAGAAAAAACTTCCGCATTTCGTAATGTGTGTGTGTGTGTGCGGTCCTTTACTGACAGCCGCGTGTCTGGATCTTGTCGGAAAATATGGCAAAGTCATACATGACGATAATAGTTTGATTGCGGTGTTTACTTCAATAATGCAACTAATATATATGCACACTCCACATATCTTAATTACATTTCTGTTTAGTTTAGTTCGCTGTTTGGAGCTTATGTAGGCCTACAGTTCAAAATTCATGTTTAACTGCATAAACAGTTAGTAAACACAAGTACATCTTATTGAAAATAATTTATTTTCATCACCAATTATCATAGTAGAACAGTCTCTCAAGCAGTTTGTGATGCATTTTGGAAACAGGAGATGAGCCCCTGGTCTAATGCGCCACCTGGCTTGAGAAACTCGTTCTCAAAGACTTAGTTTGTCATTTGGGTAGCACACATTTTGAATGCCTTCGGCAGAATTCAAATGAGCCATTTTAATCTAGATTAATTCCAAGATTACAGTGAGATTAATCTAGATTAAAAAAAATGTATCTATGCCCACCTATAATACACCTATTTACTGTAAAATATAGAGTAATTTTCACAATGAAACTTTAAAATACAGTAACATACTGCATAAATGTCCCACAGTAAAATACAGTTCATATTATCATTAAATACTGTGTAATTTACAAAAATCGTTAACAGTGTGTGTATTTTCAAAGCTGCAGCATTTTCTATTCAGTTTGGCCCTTCCTTCAAATGCAAACGCAGTATCGTGTCAGTGAAAACAAAACTTTTTGAAAACTCCTGTCAGGGAGAAGATTTTTGCAGGTGTCTGTGTAGTTGTGTAGCTGTAAAAAATGATGTTTTTGGCTTGTCTATGTCGTCATTTGCTTTGTGTGATATTTTGCGCCATGTTGTTTACAAGATGCGCTTCTTGGTGAACCATGTTGACAGCCAACTGGAACTTATAATTAACCCTTATCTGAGGATTCTGATTGGCCAACATGACTTTACGGTCAGGAGAATATCATCACATTTGCTTAGGCATGCTTTTGACAGCACTTTAATGGGGTGTTTTATTTATTTTATTTATAAAGCCATGCATGTGTGGATTTTTTACAAAATCATTTTAAAAAAATACCCAAATACATTTGGACATGGCCTAAGGCTTTCTTTAGAAGACAAATATAGTAGGAAATACTGTGAAAAATTGCCTTGCTCTGTTAAACAGAATACAAATTTCACAGCAGGGCTAATAATTTTATCTTCAACTGTATGTCTCACCAGCTGTACGTATCTACTCCATTGGTGTTTCTCATTATACTTCCAAATGTTGGTTTATAAATAGTCCGCTGTTGATAATCTTAGAGAGGCGTGTGATGAAAGACTGAATAAAGTGGCATTGTTAATTTGAGACTTATGATCTGATCCAGAAGCTGTCATGCTAAAGCTCGCTATTTCTGGAGAACAGTGCTAATTTATCTTATCCCAAAAAATGATCTGTTTGGCACAAGTGAGTCCCGCGTTCTTCCTAGAGGGAACAGAAAGTAGAACCAGATGTGTTAGCTGGGGCTTTTAGGATATTGGAGTAACTTGAATTACCTCCAAGCTGTGTATAATGAAGCTTGTGTAAGCAGAGTCCTGAAATCCACTCGACATGTTTATATAGTTTATATAACAGAAACACATAGAGATATAATGTTGCCATTTGAAATAGAGGGTTATTATCCATAGAGTTTTCACCAAGTTCCATTATTCTTTATTAGTCAATTAGTTGGTTCTAATAACAGTTCATAATACAATTAGTAATAATATTGTAATAATACAATACTCATGGTGAGAATTTAGATTTCCTTTATACTTTGTTCCTTTACGTTCTATTTAAACGCTTTAAAGGGATAGTTCACCCAAAAATGAAAATTCTGTCATCATTTAAGTTTTTTCTTCTGTTGAACACAAAAGAAGATATTTTGAAGAAACCTGTAACAACTTATTTCCATAGTATTTGTGTTTCCTACTCTGAATTTTTATCATTGTGAACACGTGTCTTTCTAACTTAAACACTATGGGCCCTATTATACACTCGGCGCAATAAGGCGCAAGACGTGTTTGGTGCGATGTGTTGCTATTTTCAGACTAGTGGAACCCTAATTTTCAACCCAGGCTCAGGTTCTGAAAACAAAGTCCCGTGGACATTTCTGGAGGCCGCGAAATACGTCCCAGAAAGTACGTATTTTTGCAGTATTTGTTTTGGCGAATCCGCGAGAGGCCGCTGTGTGCGCTTTTCGTATCTCAATTGTCTCTCGTGAGTGCCGTTCGCGCCCGCGCTGTTCTCGCGTAAACCCACCAGAGGCCGCTGTCAACCGACTGACCGTCTGACTGAATGATTGACTGGGCGACCGCCAATCGACTGACCCACCCTCCTCCCTCCCTAAACCCAACCAATTTTACCAATTGACCCGCCCACCCACATACTGCCCTAAACCCAACCAACGGTTTACAAAATCTGTCCAGGGGTGCGTTTCCCAAACAACGACGTAACTATCATAGTACGATGCATCGCTTGGGAAAAGAACGATGTAGTGACGAGTGTCTAGTTTCTCTGTCGCAGATCCATCGCTTGAACCACATTAGTTATAGCGTAAAACGCCCATAATGATGCTCTAAACGGGGTGGAGTAACTACTTCTTTATAGAAGAACCCCATAATTTCTTTGTGCAAATTATATTGTTTTACACAAACACGCATTTAAAATAAAATCCAATATTAGTTTTGGTAAAAACATGCACTCGTTTTCCATATTCATTGAAATATATGTAAATGGCACATATAGAGCCTATGCTTCCTTTACTAATATTATTGAGAAGTTGAACATTACAAATTCTAAAACATAAAATCACTTAAAAAAAGCTAACTAATATCATATATAAATCATATAAATAAATAAATAATGAGGCTATATATTATAAATATATTTACTTTAATAATAATATTAATAATATTAATGATGATTATTATTATTATTGTTATTATTATTTAGTAGGATATTGTTTATTTTTTTGTTTATTTTTATTTTTTGAAAAGTCTACTTTTACAATTTGACACATGAACAGCAGAAAGTTCTAACCAACAGGCCCATGTCATATACAGTACATACTTAATAAATAACTCACTATAAATTAAAAGAATTTACGTACGCTATGTTCTTTGTTTTCACAAGCTTTGGAGACGTAACATAAATTCTGCTTTTAAATAATAGGTCAGCTATAGCTTTCACCATGAGGCTGTGTTCAAAATGAAATCAATGTTTTCAAAGTGCACTGCGAAGAGAGCACAATTGTAAACATGAAGATCGCTAAAACTGAACTGTAAAAATACATTGAAAGCAAATTACACCTAAGAGAAATGACTTAAATGCTTTTTTATTTTTAATAATTCCAACTTTGAATGTTCTAAATGAATAGGGCATAGGGGGAATAAGTGGGAATAGAACACAGCCAGGAACTATGTTTCTAACTACAGCTCCAGAGGTGTCGTTTCAAGTGCTCAAGTTTGCGATGCAGTTTGCGAATGTTCGTTGGAGCGATGGATTTGGGAAACGGCAAATCCACAAACTATGTTTGTAACGATGGAACTTGCGACCTTAGTTGGCTAACGATGGTTTTGGGAAAAGCCCCCCTGAAAAAGAAAAGCCCTTGTATGATTTTTACCACGTTTTCGGATTTTACCACGTTCTCAGTCTGTTGTTAACTCGTTCATTTTATTTTTTTGGATTCTCTTTTTGTCATACCTGATATCTGGAACCGCTCCTCCCCGGACTCGAACCCGTTCGCCGTCGTCGTGGCCAACTCCTCTCTGCGTCTCAAGTCCGCCAACGTACACAACGAGCTAACGGGACAAACTGGTTGCGGCGGGAAAGGCCTCCACATGGAGGTAAGCGGTCAGCCGGTAAGTGCCAAAAGGAACGGCGTCATACCGCCCCGTAGCGTTCGCTTAAAAAATGAAACGCAGCCATACGTACCTGCGGCTACATAATTTGCTGTCTCCAGAAACGTCCACGGGACTATGTTTTCAGAATGAGCCTGTGTTGCTAATTTTTCCATTTTGCACCACGTTGTTTAAATAGCAAATCTATTTTCGCCGCTTTGTGGACTCATGGATGTTTTGATCTATAAAGGAGGTGTGTTAAGGTGCATTGTTGGTGCGTTGCTATTTTGAGGAACTAAAATAGACTGCACAATGCATTAATAGAATAAGCACAACCCTGTTAGAACATGCGCCAGGGTGCAAAACATATTTTTCCCTTCCTTAAAATAGCAAAAGTGGATTCGTATATGCCCTTAATGCTTTTGCGCCATGCACTTTAGACTCGTTAAAATAGAGCGCTATGTATTTATTTGATAGAAATGCAATAAAAACAATAACATTTTGCAACATAAAATACATGTATTTCTATTTGTATATATTTTAGGGCAAAGCTGAGTTTTCAGCAGCAATTACTGCAGACCTAATCAGAAATTATTCTATGATGTGCATCTGGTTCTCAAGAAGCATTTCTTATTATCAGTTTTGAAAAACTAATCAATTTAATAGTCCTTTAAATGTATGTGTTACTAATATTAGTATATAATAATAGTGTCATCAATTACTTTAAGTAAGGCACTTCAAATTGTCACTCTGGTGTCTGAACCTAAAAATAATTACATGAAATATCTCATATGTCAGCATAATAAAAGAAGAACAAAGGAGTTATACCTCATAGTAGAATTAAATTGTAAAAGGTTTCTTACTGTGTGTTTCTCTTTGTTAGTGTCAGGAGGCAGGAGCCGTCTGCACCTCATCGACCTGGGCAGCTGCGTGAAGGTTTTGAGCAAGATACGTGACAGCGCTACAGGACTCTGCCTCTCTCTGTCCGCCCTGGGGAACGTCATATTAGCCTTAGTCAACGGCAGCAAGCACATTCCCTATAAGTAAGACTTTTACATTTCTGTTTTTATGAAATATGATTTCAACCAAAGACCAACCAAACACATGCATTTTTCAGATCATAAATGATCAGCGGAGATTGACAACCATTTCCATCTTGTAATAGCATGCGTTAAAATGTATCTGTTGTGCCAACTTGTGTTTGATTTTCTCTTTTATTTTTGTCTACATCTCACTCTCACTTTCTATTATTGAATGAACAATCCCACTTTGCATGAATGAAAGGGACAATAAGGGAATTAAAAGAACATAGATTTAGAGAATATAAAACTCCACACAGAAACACCAACTGACCCAACCGGGACTTGAACCAGCGATCTTCTTGCTGTGACACGATAGTGCAAACCACTGAGCCACCGTGTTGCCCAAATTTAAGGAATAACTCGCTTAATATTTTTTATTAATTTGACATATTATACCCGAAAAACAAGACAAAGATTTTTTACTAAAATGCTTCTTGATTTAAGAAATTTTAGATATTTAGACTAGGGATGTTCCGATACCCTTCCCAATACCAATTTTGATACCTGAGAAAAAAAAATCTGTTTAAGTTGTACAGTACAACTGTATAAAAATCAACGCAAAAAATAAAGAAATGTAAAAAATGAATATGAGTAATATAAAAAAAAAATCTCTTTGAAAATTTTCTTAACAGTGGTGGTTGTGGCAACGAAGCACAAACTCCTGTGTTTGCATTCTGAGCAGTGAAGAAGAACTGACTCCGAGTTTGCAATGTTAAGCAAAGCTAAAAACACGTCTTTTTAAAAATCTTTAATCATGATTTTTGGCCAATTATGGTGACCCATACTTAGAATTTGTGCTCTGCATTTATCCCATCCAAGTGCACACACGCAGCAGTGAACACACACACACTGTGAACACACACCCGGAGCTAGTGGGCATATGTCTCATTTAAAAAGATGCTATCAGATCGGTTTATGGTTTCTCTGCAATACCGATTAGGGTTGGGCGATGTCGACCAATTTGGCATCGTACGATGTCTAACGTGAAACATTGAGATAGACAATGGCATCGTCGTCGTAGGTGGTGGTGAATAAATTATTTATGAATAATTAATTAATTCATAACGAATAAATTATTTGTAGCCTACAGTTTCAACTACCTGACCTGCATGGTCTTTGTTTTACCCATAACCAAATCATAAATAAATAAAGATAAGTTACACACAAATTACCACCTGTCAATCACTTTTTCCAAGGGACTCTGGCAGTAATCTGTGCATTATAATAGCATCAACAAACTTGGTTGGTAAAAAAGGTGCTCAACCAACAGGAACCAACCAACAGTATCTGAGGTTTTGCTAAAATTACTAAGTACACGCGTGAAAGCGAAAGATTGAAGCAGTGTACTGACGCTGTGACACGTTACCTGATAGATTCAAAAGACAGAAGAGTCGTTAGATAGAGACGAGATGAATTAAATATCACGTTTAACAACTATAGTGAGACGCAATCCAGCAGAACATACTTGATAAACTGTCCGACGTGCACTGCTCTCTGGGGTTTTGTGCTCAAAGCACTCGCTGACTGCCTCGAGCTCAGACGTGCGCATATGCTGCAGCGCATCCCAGAGTATGTGTGTGTGGTCATGTGATGTGCGTTTTCAGCGGTATAGTGTGGACGGAGATCTTGTCAGAAATGCTAGATGAAACGCCAGTGTGGACGTGGATCGTTTTCTTTCTAAAATATCATTTTAAAACTAGGATGTATTAGTATAAACAGGGCCGTGTGTACGGTGTACGGGGGGCGGGGCAAAGGATCTCAATGCTGGCTCAGCATTGTGATGTCTATCGGCCATCGGCGATGGACGATGGCATCGTCTATCAACCCAACCCTAATACTAATGTCAGAATTTTTGCAGTTATGGCAAGTATTTCCGATACTAGTATCGTATCGGAAAAAAACCCAAGAAACAAGGCAAAAACTTTAAGGAAGACATGCATTTTTTTGCAGTGTTTTTTTTTTTTTATGTTTTGGTGTATTTGAACTAACAATTGCATGAACAATTGAATGTATGTGGTCTTTTGTGGCTGTTTTATTGCACTGAACCACATGTGCATTTACACTATGAAGGCAATCAGATCAGATGCATTTTTAACCACCTTTGGAAGTGGTAAATAGCAGACAAGCTCAAAACATTTTTGCCTCTGCTAACACCTGTATTTAGCATCATCCACTTGTGGTCAGATTGATGATAATGCCTCTAAATACCAAGTGTAAACAGAGCCAAAACATAATTTTCAATCTTAGACAAATGTTGCAAGCTCAACTACAAGATTGCAATTATACTTTAATGGGTGAAGTCATTCGCCAGTTGCTAAACTCATTAAAGATGCAACATGTTTAGCCTTCGTATCTCCACTGCATGCCGTTAAATCATCATGAGCACACCTCATATGAATAATATATGCAATGTGACATTATCCAGCCTTTCACGTGAGCAGTTATTAGTGGATTCTAATGCTACATCGAATCTGCTGAGAAAATGTAACCTTTATCGCTCTTCAGGGAAAATGGCTGTGAATTAGCTTTTAGAGACTGATACAGCTTCATATTCACTGGGATTCATCAAACATTGTTAAATCAGACCATTTCACTGCATATGCTGTTTTATTTCTTTGAGCAGCAAGTTAATTTGAGTTAAACAGACAACTTTAAGACTGCATCTTCCGGCTGTGCTTTTTTTTTCCCCCTAAAAAATTTGCAGGGCTTCCATTTAGTTCCCTCAAGGCACGTTTGCGTTTTATGCCATGGCTCCTTAATTTAATCATGGCGAATTTACATTGCAAAGCATCATGGGGTTTAAGGCTGAAAATGCAGCCACTCTAGAGAGCTGAGACATAATTAGGGTTTACTGCCTTTTAAGAGAGTGCAACATTTGCACAAGAATAAAGGAATTAATATGCATGTATCAGAAATGAATATAAATCCACATGTTACTAACTTTAGACAGTGATTTAATTATGGCTAAATAATATTTAAGCTGCTTTTATCTCTCTAATTGGATAATTGACCTCAATGATTTAATATAAAATCTAGAATATTAGTATCAATCGTTATAATAAAGTATCGATTGTATACTAGAGTGCATTCTTCATTCTAAGTCACAACATTATGTGTAACCTGAAATTTGACATATGTTGCATTGTAAGTGGTTATGGATTATGCCAAGGGGTGAATATGTTATCTAAATGGCATTTCTCTAACTAATGCATAATGCATTTCTAACTAGTGCTATGTCATGGTAAGCAAATTATGCCTGTATTATTTATGCTTAGTTTGACCTGTGGTCACGTATTCAAGATTGACTACACACTTTACCAACCATTTTTAAGCATATTAACACAAGTGAAATCATTGCATTGCATGGTAATGTTTTTGTATTTACGTAAGTTGTTTTGTAGGCCATTGATTTCTGAGAACTGACCTGCATGTGCATATCATAATACTGGCTGACTCATTGTTGAAAAATGCTTTATATGTCACCTCTAATGGTTGTCATGGGGAAGGCAGACTGAACAGGAAATGGCATTCTAAGTCTCTTTCTCTCTCTCTCCCCTTCTCTCTCTTTAAAAAAGACTGTCTGGGAGCTACTGTTTAAAAAAAAAAAAAGAATAAATACGGTCAACAAATCAACTTGGCCAAAAAGGCTCTATCTATTGTTTTTATAAATAAATATTGATATATAAAAATGATATAATATTATTTTTCATATAATAAACTTATGCTGTTCTCAGGGTTTGTACGGATGCTGGAAATCTTTAAAAATGCTTGGTGTTGTTGCTTGCTTGTGTTGTTTTCATAATAATTGATCTTACTAAATAATGATAATAATAACGAAGATAATATAATAAACTATTTAAATGAAATCAATCCTTTTGCTTCCGCGTACAATGAAAACTCTGGAGTCTTTTATTTTTTTTTTATATAAATCTGCGCCATTTGATTAAGCAGTGTTAGTGTCAAAATACAAATAGATTACCACTTCATGAGTAAACAATGCATGAAATTAAATAAATAGGAATTTAAGATGATGACACATTTAAGATGCGAGTAAATTACGTTGAAGAGAGTAGATGACAAAAATTCAATGTTGGGCTTGGTGCTAACTTGCAATATTTTTCCCCTTAGAATACTATACTTTAGAATACTAGAACAAATAGCATATGATACAATATGGTGAAGTATGTATGTAAATACGTGACTTGACACACTTGTAAAGTCCTGGAAAAGTTTGAAAATGCACCTGGAATTTGCTTGAAAATGTGTAAGAATTCTCTCTTCTGTTTTTGTTTGCAGAGATAGTAAGCTTACCATGCTGCTACGAGAGTCCTTGGGAAACATGAATTGTCGCACCACCATGATAGCCCACATTTCCTCATCACCTAACAACTTTTCAGAGACACTCTCCACCCTTCAAATTGCCTCTCGAGTTCTTAGGCTGAAGAAGAAGAAGGCTAAAGTTAGCATGGTAAATGACCTTCTCCTTCAGTTAACTTATCTAAGAGAGATTAACTATTGCATTTTGTTAAAAAGTCAAATGTTGTACATTTTCTTTTGTAGCAATACACATCCAGTTCCTCTGGTGGTGAGAGTTCATGTGAGGAAGGAAGAATGCGTCGCCCAACCCAGCTAAGAACTATTCATTCTAGAAATGTTGTTGATTCAGAGATGCCCCTGCTGCACCTCTCTAGTGATCCCGAAGACTATTCCAGCAGTGAGCAGTCATGTGACACAGTTATTTATGTGGGTCCAAATGGATCAGCCCTCTCGGACAAAGAGCTTACAGACAATGAAGGTCCTCCAGAGTTTGTTCCTATCATCCCATCTCTTCATAAAAATAAAGCAGACCTTGGCAAGGCTTCTTTGACATCCGAACCACCTCAAATGGTGGTAGCCCCACTAGCTCAGGCCTCACAGTCTGTCCAACCCTTGCAAACAATTCATCCACAGCCACTTGCACCTTTACCAGAGGAAAGTGCTGAATCAGGTAAGAAGGAGAAAGACTGTCTTAAATGTAACACTTTTGCAGAGCTACAAGAAAGGCTGGAGTGTATTGATGGTAAAGAAGAAGTTACAAATTTCCCTTTTGAAGAAGTCCCTGCCAACAGAGCTGTCAAAACTGACCCTGGTCAAGTCGTTAAAGGGGGTGAGCAATCTAGTTCTCCTAAGAGGATCTCTGATCAACAACTGGAGGAGATCCGTGAGGTGGTTGAAGTAGCAGAGATTGCTCAGTCAATAATTGAAAGCTTGACACAGTCTTCGATAGGCAGTTGTGGACTCTCTAGCAGCAGAAGTGTGACTGGAAGCAGTGGTATTGGGCAATTAATCCCTCTTCAGAGAGCAAAGAGCTCTAGTTTACATGACAGCAGAGAATCCATCAGTGGTGGGAGCAGCAGTGAGAGTAAACCTCGTCCTATGGGCTCCCCACGATTGGGAATTGCCAGTCTTACTAAAACTTCAGAGTATAAACCGCCATCCTCTCCCTCTCAACGCTGCAAAGTTTACACTCAGAAAGGAGTAATGCCTAGCACACCACCACACTCCTCACAAAACCTTAATCTAGACTCTCGAAAGTCATCTACAGAATCTTTGCTTAATCCAGAGTCTAGAACCTCTCCAGTGGGAATGAGCCCACAGGTGCTAAAGAGATCCTCATCCTCCAATAGTCTCGGATCAGCGGAGACATTGTTTGATGATGTCCCCCAGCTACCCTTAGACAATAAGAGGGATGCAAAGGACACCACAGCCACAGTTATGCTGGAGCATCCTTTAGAACCCAATGGAGAAGATGAGCTGGTGTTCACCTTGGTGGAAAAGCTCACAATTAGTGGGGTCATGGAAAATGGCAGACCAACCAGTATTATCAGCTTTAACAGTGACTGTTCAGTGCAGGCCATGGCATCAGGTTCAAGGCCTGTTAGTATCATTAGCAGCATGAGTGAAGATCTTGAACATTACAGCACTGCTCCCTGCACTACCACTGCCACTATCTCTCAAGTCAACATTGCTAAATTTCTGCCTCTCAGCAGGATAGAGGGGGATGTTCAGGCTAGTCGACGTTCTTCAATTAGCTCATGGCTAAGTGAAATGAGTGCTGGAAGTGATGGCGACCAGTCATGCCATAGTTTTGTTGCCCAACAGTGCTTTGGACAAGGTGAGGCACTCGCCGAAGATAGACTTTTGGAAATTCAAGAGGAAGGAGACACTGAAGGTCACCCTGAGTCAAATGCCCAACAGATCTCAAACAAAGAAACTGACTCCAATAAAACTGAAATGAATGACAAAATCCCAACTACAGAACACAAACTAGACAAGCTGTCTTCCACCTCAAGCAGCTATGTTCCTTTTAAGACCAATATCACGACTCATCCATGTGCTGCAGTTAAGCCAATGGTTGTGCAGAACCTACCAACCAAAACCCATTCAGTCAATGATCCCAAATCCACACCTGTTCCAATCTCGAGTGAAATAACATTTTATGACCCTTGGATGAAGAGGGAGGGCAGTGAAGAAACCAAGCCATTGGAAATGGTCTGTGATGTTAACTCAGAAAAGCAAACATCTGAATCTGTGAAAAAGAAATGCCAAGTTGACAAGCACAGCTCTGGTAGTGAAGCATCATGCTCCCCTGATTCCATGAACCGGGTGGTGGATGGTTGTGAGATGATTTTTAATGCACCTGAAAGCATAACTCAAGTGTACTCTGCAGACATCCTCAGGACAGGTAGTCTCCCTCGTGCATGGCATCGCTTGAATAAGCAGGACGATTTGGAAGACTCTACATACCGCTACTTGAGTGGGGAGTATAAAAGCCTTGGAGTTACCACCTCCACCCCCTGCAGTCCAAGAGCCACACTTGAAAGAAGAAGTTCAGCAGGGAGGCAAGGTATCTTTGCTCGCCAAAAGGGAATCCCACCATTGCCACCTATAAGGAAGTCTAGTCTTGACCAGAAGAACCGAGCAAGTCCACAGCATAATCCAGGAAATGCTCAACTTCTTTCTTTCCTTGGAAGCACACCTGAAGATATGGTTGGCAAACATAAAGGTCCAAACATAGAGAGCAGCAGACTCTTTAGTGCTAAACTTGAGCAGTTAGCAAACAGAACCAATTCCTTGGGGAGGTCCCATGGGGCACATTATGACTGTCATTCCTTGGAGAGGGCTGAGAGTTTGACCTCTCTGGGCTCTAAAGGAGGGGTCACAAAAGACAGTACAATGCCAAGGACAGGTAGGAGCATCAACCGTGGTTTGCTGTCGTCACCCACCAATGGACCAAATGGCAGCAACAATGTACCTCAGTCACCCAAAACAAGTCAATCCAAAATTTCGGCAGTTAGCAAACTCCTTATGGCAAGCCCAAAAGCTCGAAGCTTATCAACCTCTAGCACTAAGACCCTAAGTTTCTCCACCAAGTCCCTCCCGCAGTCAGTAAACCGAAGCTCAAGTTTGCCCCCCAATGGAAAGAATCAGAACCAAAATTCATGGTCAACCCAGTCTCTGAGTCGTAGCAGGGGTACAGGGTTAGCATCAAAGTTACCTTTAAGAGCAGTGAATGGACGAATCTCTGAACTTTTACAAGGTAGTGCAAGCTCTCGCACAAACCAAGGACGAGGGGCTTCGGACACAGAAGATAGAGGAGCAGCAGTCAAAGGAGAGGAAAAGCCAGTGGTTCATACTCTGCCCTCACCATACAGTAAGATCACTGCCCCAAGAAGGCCTCACCGTTGCAGCAGCGGGCATGCTAGTGATAACAGCAGTGTGCTAAGTGGAGAGCTTCCTCCCGCCATGGGAAAGACTGCCTTATTTTACCACAGTGGTGGCAGCAGTGGCTATGAGAGTATGATACGAGATAGTGAAGCCACAGGAAGCACATCATCTGCTCAGGACTCAATGAGTGAAAACAGCAGTTCTGTCAGTGGTCGCAGGAGTCTAAAGAATTCAAAGAAAAGAAGTAACACAGGTAAGTAAATATATCACAGTTTGTCATACAAGGCTTAGTCCTTGAACTGAGTTAATTTTGTTTTCTTCTGCATTTGATGGCTCATCATGACGTCCAATTTCATTTATACCCACTTTTCAAGAATACAAAGATCTCTAAAAGGGATAGGGGACCCAAAAAAGAAAATTCTGTCATCATTTACTCATCCTCCACTTGTATTAACCTTGTTTGTATTTTTTACTTCTGTTGAACACATTGGAATATATACTAGTATTTTTGTTTCTACTATGGATATCAGTGGTTGCTTTTTTCCAACATTCTTCAGAATATATTTTGTTGTGTTCAACAGAAGAAACAGTGGTAAATGGTGAGTTCCATTTCTCTGTGAACTATCAATTTAAGAGTACAATAATGTAATTCCCAATGAACAAAATTCAAAACTTTGGGGGTCCTTCCAGATTATGTTTTTAAGAAACAAACAGTTTTACACAGCTCTACTCCCCATGCATGGATGATCTGTTATGACACTTACTGATAGCACTTGCCAAACTTAGCTGTGGGTGGTCTTTGAATATTTAGTGCTGCCTAAATTCTTGAATACACACCTCCGCTCCTGTTTCCTCGGGCAAAGAATTTTATTCTGTTTCTCTGCACCACAAACCTTTGCATGGAGGGAACATCTAAAATTTAAATCATTGCTCTGGAAAAACAGACACAAAAGCTAGACCAGTACACGTTAAACCGCAAAGAAAAGCAGTATTGTATTCATGTTGCAAATAACTCAATTGAAAAGGTCTTTGCAAATTGGAAGATATAAAAACAAAACCGCAGTAAAAAATTTACATCAACTCATTCTTAACGTTCTCTTGAACTTGCAGCACTCTCTCTCTCTCTCTCTCTCTCTCTCTCTCTCTCTCTCTCTCTCTCTCTCTCTCTCTCTCTCTCTCTCTCTCTCTCTCTCTCTCTCTCTCTCTCTATCTGAGGGAGTGAAGGTAGAATGAAAGTTTGACCTTTTCTGTACTGCTTTTTTTGTTAGACAAACTTAAACACATTAATTTGACCTTGTTCTGGGTTCCAAATCAGATAGCATATCAGCGGACCTGGAACTGTCAATTTCAATGCAAATATCGGAACGATTTCTGGCAAATTCCTCAGTGTAGTCTTTTTCATTACATCACAAGTTTTTGTAGTTTAAACTTCAGCTCAGCACTCTGTTTGCCTGGTGTTATCACAAATGTATTTACACAGTGGTCATGGCATTGTTTCATCCCTAGGGTCCCAGAGACGCCGTCTAATCCCTAACCTCTCCTTGGACACCTCCTCTCCCATAAGAAAACCAGTCATCAGTCCTGGGGTACGCTGGGTGGATGGTCCCCTCCGGCCCACACAGAGGGGATTAGCTGAACCTTTTGAGATTAAGGTGTATGAGATTGATGATGTTGAACGTTTACAGAGGAGGCGAACCATAGGCAACAAGGTATGAAGCATGAAGTGTGTTATTGCAGCAATTACATCTCTAGTCAAACACATCCACATGTAATTTTCAACCATCCCTGAAGAAAAATGTTACGTTTTCTAGTGAGTTTAGAGATTAGATATGAAGCTAGACTCTGTAGAACAGTGGTACTCCAGAACCAGAGTTGTAAACCCCTGTTTTAGACAGACATTTCACTTATTGTTTTTGTGCCCCCAGGAAGTGGTATACTTCAGTGCCAAACTCAAGATCTTGGAGCATCGGCAGCAGAGAATCTCAGAGGTGCGTGCCAAGTACGATTGGCTGAAGAAAGAACTGGAGCAAACCAAGCAACACCTAATGCTGGAGCCAGAGAAATGGACCACTGAATGTAAGTGAATAGAGGGACTTTATACACGCTGGGTTTACATCTACAAAACTTGATTGAACTGTTTAGAGTGGGACTGCAAAACTCAATTTAGCTCTAGCCTTGCTCCACACATACCTGTAGGGATGGCTGACACAATACTGACATTTCAACATGGTGTGGAGATCCTGAAGCATAGATGTTTCAAAATGCTCCTCTGAAGCGTGATTTGAAAAACCCATGCCACATTAATAAAGTGATTCAAAGCATCAGGGTATTTCACAAGAGTTTTGAGATGTGGCTTACCTGCCAAATCTACTTTTGATTGACAGGGTCAGGAATAAACCATACAATCCCACATAACTTAGTGAGAAGTGCACTGACATATAGTAGCTGTATCTACCAACCTATTTTTATGATTATTTTGAAATATTGCATAATTCAATTCAATTCATCTTTATTTCTCTAGCGCTTTTACAATGTAGATTGCGTTAAAGCAGCTTAACATAGAAGTTCTAGCAAATTGAAACTGTGTCAGTCCAGTTTTCAGAGTTTAAGTTCAGTTTAGTTCAGTTCAGTGTGGTTTAAATTTTACTGCTGAAAGTCCAAACACTGAAGAGCAAATCCATCTATGCGCAACTCCACAAGTCCCCCCCAAAAAATAAAAGAAATGCTTAATGGAAATGCCAAGATGCATATAGATTTTGATAATGTATTTAAAAAACTTGTGCACAAATGAGCAGGATAAACTTCCAATATACACATAAACTATGCTGGATTTACCAAATTAATTTTAGCATGCGCATCAAAAAAGTCAAGTGATTTTGTTTTAACAGATAATGTGATAACAAAATGTATGAGAGAGTCATAGTGGACTGACCACATTCAAAATGTTGTTTTGGTCATTCTAAAATCTATTAGCCAAAGTTTGTCATAAAAATGGTTCAGTATTATACCTCCAAGAAATGTCTTGAGCGACTGTGCTCTCAAAGTGCGTCTCACCCAACGTGCATTCATTGCATTTCATCTTCTTCTGAGCTGCTAATATGTTACTTCATTATACAGTATAAGAAAAAAGCACACATTGACAAATCTACAAACACAGCTACAGCAGCAAATTAAATTTTTTGTTTTGATATTTGCTGCCAATTCATTAAGAATATATGATTTTGTTCTCATTGACTCATTGAATGGAAGTGGTGCTTTATTCGCTAATGTTTTATGCAATATTACAGTTTTGTGTATACATTGAACTTGCATCTTTGGATGGAAACATAGCTAGTGTCTCACAAAACTTTGCTCTTCCCATCACTACATACCTGTAGTATTCAAATAAGTTCTTTCGGTTCAAGTCTACCTCCGAGCTTTTTTAAAAAATGCTTCAAGATGGGCGTGAAGGGATGAGAGCAGAGGAAGGAGTGGACATGGCCGGCAGAGCAGGGGGGAAAGAGGGGAGCGAACAAGTGTTGTCAGTTGGCTCACAAAATGAGACACAAACCGCGAGGAGACCCATGATTTTGTAGTTTACAAAGTTAAAATGCAAAGAAATAAACAGTAATTATTTAATGTCCTGCTACATTTGTTATTTGTAATTTTATATATACATAACCACAATTTGTTATATCATCATAAAGATAATTGTGTTTACATAAACACTATTAATAAGGAGGACTTCTCTCCTCCTGAATTCCCGGGTCTGAATGCAGACACAGTGGATAGCAGTGCAGCAGGTCTCTTGCCCTGTCTATTTCAACCATTAGCTCTGCCGGTAATCTGGAGGATTACCCCGAACATAGGCGAACACAGCAGCACGGATAGGTGATGTGTCTGAATGGTAACTCAACTGATAAAAGACAAAGACTGCGTCCGAAACCGCATACTTCCATACTATACAGTCCGCTAAAATCAGTATGCGAGCCGAGTAGTATGTCCGAATTCATAGAATTCGAAAATCAGTATGCGAGAAGTACCCGGATGACTTAATACTTCCGGCGAGATTCTGAAGTGCGCATCCCATGCACGCTGCGCTATCCCATGATGCCCCGCAAGAGAATTCATGAATGGAAGTGAAGCGACGCAACTGAATAAACATGACCATCACAAAATGGCAGATGTAGTACGTCCGAATTCCATTCATACTTCTTACATTCATACTGTATAGAACGTACTTTTCTAACAGCCGAGTAGTATGTTTAAATTCAAATGCAGTACCTACTGAGTAGTAGGCGGTTTCGGACGCAGCCAAAGTCTGCCATTCTTGTACAGCTCTCCCGACAAAAAATGCTTGCTGCAAACCAACAGCTTTGCTGTATCGACCCTGAGAGAATCAGGGGGAAAACATGCAACAAACCCCGTGGATCATGGAAACAAACACATCCGACCCGTGCCGTGAGCAGACGCGGTCTCACCCAGTCATTGGCAGGTCTGCCTTGCCTTCGAAAAGCACGTTCTCTCATGAATAATTAAGAAGCAGGGTCGTCTCATAGGATAATGCCTAATGCTCAGCTATGCATAATAATGAGAAACCGACATCACTTTACTAGCAGATTTGCGCTACGTCACAGTTTTTGATCCCGCCCCAAAAATGATTTTAAACCTGGAAGATGAAATTAGCTGACAAAAGCTCAAAATTATTCAGTTTTCCCCACAATTAAAGCTGACAGGTGCTAACGCTGTCCTAACTGATGCTCAACACACACAAGTCTGTTAACATTTTTAAAAAAAAGTACTTCAGGGTGTCCTGAACCTTTAATGTGGTTTTAAGCAAAGCTCCACAGGACTGTGGATCTACAGGAAATTGAGTTTTGCACTGTTTTTCTAAAACCACAAACTAAAAGTGTGAAAAATATAAATAGTTGTGATGTGCAATGTTTTTTCAGGACAGGTGTTGGGTTTAACCTCCATCATTTAAAGGGCCACGAAACCCCTGTCTCAGCAGGGTGTTTTCACACCTCTGTTTTGAAAAAAGTCAGGAAAGTTGGGCGTGTCCAGCTCTGGGAGTGTGAGAGTGTCGGGGGAGGGAAAGAGGGTAGGATTTGCATAGAAGGGAGTTTCCATTTGGGCACACGCTAAGTTTCACAGGCAAAACAAACACACAGAGGCTGGTTTGATACCGCATGGCGAATGAGAGAAAAAAAATCCTCCGCATTTCTCTGTAACTTATGTACTCGGTAGGTAGCGTCAGAAAGCCGTGTGTGTATAGACTATCCCGTCACAAAATGCAGCGAAAATCCTGCACGACGGGAATAGTTTGTGTTTACATGTTTACACTCGGAGAGCAGCATTTAAACAAAGGGCACTGCACTGCAAACACTTACCAAATCTGTAGACAGACAATCAAACTGGAGCTGTGTCTTTTTATTAAAAGTAGACGAGCGGCAAATCCGGATTTCATCATTTCCAGATGAGAAAAAGCTCTCGGGTAAAAATATTCCTTACAAACTCGTTTCTGTCGCGTGCACTGTAATCCACACGTGAGTCCAGCTGCTCTCTCATAAAGGGAAAATGAAAACAAAACCTTCGTTGCAACACACTAATAAACGCAACACCTACGACTCTTGTCTTGAAATTCTTGTACTTTCACTTGTTTTGGCAACACAACGTGGCGTCTCTCTGCCGTCTGAACAATGTAAACTGGTAAACAGTCTCCAAAGCTATCATGCATATTAATGAAGTTTCACGTCATACACAATAGAGCGCGCTGATTGGTTTGAAGCACGTCTTTCTCATGAATTAATGCCGCACACTCAGATACGTCACTATGTCTTTGAAAAGACAGACAGCCATTCTCCACTCTGGATTTACACCTATGTATCTCATGGCTGTGACGCAGCTTCAAAAATTCGTTTCAAACCGGAAGAACGAATTTGCTCAAAATAACGCGAAAACAACCAATTTTCACTTTTTAGTGCAATATATGTGTCCTAATAGTGTTTATAGCAGCGTGGGACACATATATGACTGTCAACAGCTCAAAAATGTGTTTTGGTGTTTCGTGACCCTTTAACATCTGTTTCTTTCCCCTTTGCAGTTGACCTTCAGCAGACATTTGAAGTGGACTCTCTAGAGTACTTGGAAGCTCTGGAGTTTGTGACAGAACGACTGGAGAACCGGGTCAACTTCTGCAAAGCTCATCTGATGATGATCACATGCTTTGACATCACCTGTCGGCGACGGTAAAAGATTGGCCAAGTATTAAGGATAGTTGCAAGTGAAAAAAGGCTCAGCTGGCTGTATGTGAGCAAAGTTGAAGTTCATCACTACAGTGATGGCTGAAATGAATGGGGAATATATAAAGGCTTAATATTTTTTCTAAAATGGATTTAGGTGGGAAACACAAAACGCTGGACTTTGTTGGCGAAAATGTAAAAAAAAAAAACAATGTTGTCCCACAAACCTGGATGAGCACTTTGGAACTTCAGAATTGCTTGCGTAAATGGCTTGCTTTGAACAAACGAATTACATTGCCATATGTGGAGAACAGAACAAACTGTTAAAGAAGATGAATGGGAAAAAAAACAGAACAAAAAGGACGACAAGTGCCTTGTGAACACTTCAATATCTTGGAAATCTGCAGAACAAAAAAAAAATCCATATTTGTGTACAGATGGTGCTAGTTAAAAAAAAAACCATGCATACAAACAAACAAAAAAAAAGTTTAAAAAGAAAAAGAAAACACTGCTTGTTCAACTGTGTGTTTAATCTCTTTTAGATTCTGTCTCAGTATTTGTATTGTTATACACTAGTCAAATTCAACATGAACTGTTACGTGTTTTATATTCATTTTTTTGTATCCTCGGACACATTGAGACCACACAGAGCGTTTCATATTCGATGAAATAGCACAGCACGATACCTAGAAGAATGATTCTGGCATTGGCTCATTGATTTTTCACATCCCCTGCAGGTTATGTTGGCATTTTCAGCAGTGTGACGCCTCCGGTTGTGCCGCTCCAGTGTCACGGTATAGAGGCGAGAAGAATCCTCAGTCTGGCAGGACCAACAAGGATCTTTAATATCGATAAAACAAAGGCTTTTTGATGCATGCCGACTTTCTTAAAAGCATATACTTTCCCAATGTAGTGTTTGGTCATCAGATACAGCATTTCATCAGTTGTATGGTGCATATGTCAGCTCACCGGCCTTCCCTCTGTGTGGTCTCATTGTCAGAGTGCTAACACTTTGGTATAAATCTGTTTATATATACACTATATATATGGTGCTTGAGACAGTTTCAGCTCTAAACGTTTCTAGATGAGTATATAGCCTGTTTCTGGTACTAACTTAAGACTTCATACGCTTTTTTCCATTCCCGCTTCACTCCCTCACCCTCGCCAAAGCAAACAGGGAGCGACGTTCTTGTTACCCTTTTGACTTTTTGGCATTGTAATGAATGAAGGATATTATTTATTTTTTACCTCAGAAGGCCTGTATGACAGAGATGCTTATATTCTATAATTTATTTAGCCTGCAAAGCACTATGCATTAAAATTGTACAGTAGCTAAATTCATGCCATATATATATATGAAATATATATTTCACTTTTGTTCTTCTTTATATATTATATCGTTTATTTTGTTTCGCATTTCTATCACCAAATCTTGGGAGATGAGATAACGTGCGGATTTTCACGTTTATTCATGTTTTTTTCATCACAACCTGTCACGTCCTGATACATTGTGTGATATGAAGTACAATGTGAAACGAATATCGTCCTAAATGCGCTTTAATGTTCACTAACATTCTTGCGAAACTAAGACCTCGCCTCCTTTCATTAGGTCATGTGAATAGAAAGGAAAAGCAAAAAAAAAAATTTAATAAAAAATGAGTGTAGCAGCCTGATCTCACGAGGAAACGTAACTATTTTGCATATTAAAAGTGGCTAATTCGAACAAATTCATACAAATTCATTCATTCACCCCTAAACAGAAATTGAATTATGACGTGGAGTATACCAATTTTGGTCACATTATTGAAGTGCCGTACAGGTATGTAAACACCGCATTTTGCGACAATAGTATATATACTTGTGGCTGTTTGACACTACCCAGCAGGCACACAACATCATAAGATGTATTACTGTAGGTTAGATTTAGGTCATGACGTCAGGTGACCAAAATTCAATGTCTAGCCTGCGTCTAAGGACAACGTTATTTTGACGCCCAATAACAACGTCAAATTACGTTGATATTTGATTGATTTTAGGTGGACGTTGGACATTGGGTTCTGACGTCAACTCAATTTTCATTTCCAAACAAAATCAAAGTCCCCACGACAATGGGTGGGGTACAACGTCAGTATGACGTCAAAATGCGGCAAAAATCCTACATGACGAAAATAGTTTGATTGCGGTGTTTACATGTCTGTACTGCGCTTCAATAATGCGACTAAAATCATCATACTCCACATGTCTTAATTCGATTTCTGTTTAGCTTGATTATGACTTTAGTCGGATTAAATGAATCAAAAAACGCTGTTTAAATGGTAGACTCTTAATCGGAGTATTGTCTTAATCTTATTAAAATTGGATTGTTGGTGTCCATGTAAATTCACTCATTGTTGCTCTTAAAGTGAATATTTAATCTGTGCAAGTTAAACTACTAAAAAAAAGTTTTTTTTTGTTAATCCTCAATTAAAATCTGACTATTTGTTTCCACATTTGGAGTGGATGTCCTTCTGTTGACGTCAACCTGAGGGTTTCCATTGCAACTGCATATTAATAACCTAAACCACGCCCCTATTACTGTTAGTTTGCTATGAGAGAATGATATGCAAAATAAAGCCCCGCCCCCTACTCAATATATTACCATTATTTTGCTATAAGAGAATGATATGCAAAATAAAGCTCCACCCCCTATTCAATATTCAGATTCAGTTGGAAGAATATAAACAACTCGGCAACTTCCGGTTCGTGCTGACTTTTAATGTACAAACGAAAACGAATTAGCCACTGAATCAAAAAGTTACGAATTGCCGTGAGATTGCGTTGGGTCTAGACATTACAGATGCATGATGGAAGATGGAACGAGTTGTCAACATATTGCTTCATGTTAATAATGAGACAGTCGGCATGATTTCTTGTTGTATGGGGAAAAACATGAGTCTGAGTGAGTTCGATTGACATACGGTCTGATGTAAATAAAGGATGTTTTGAAAGCTTCATTCATTTTAATGCTCTTTGTTACATTTTAATTCTCTTGCTACCACAGGTTTTTTTTTTTCGTAGCGGTATAACGAATCCGCAGCATTGATCTTCTACTTTTTGATGGAATTTCTTCTAAAAAGGAAAGAGCACAACCTTTAGTCAGTCTGATTATATTTTAATTCAATATGCGCTGTTTCATTTCAGACGTCTCTTCAAATAGATGCGCCCGAATCCCCGTTGCTCCCTGACGTGATGGATCTTTATCTGCTTTAATGAACAGGCATCAGCCGCAGATTCGGTTTGATCGAAAATCACATCAGACATCAGAGGAACACAGGGGAGTTTATGAGCTCTACAAGTAGATGAGATTTCACCCCACGCCTGACAGGACCGATAAAGACAATCACATCCTATCAATGATCCTGACATTTAGAGTTGAAGATCTCACTGTAATAATAAAAGTGAACTGATATCACTTTCCCATTTACATAAGACAATATTAGTACTCTCTTAAAGAAAGCATGTGGTAAAAATACAGTTTAAATTGTTGGTTTCATGTATTATTTTTTTTCTTATTGACAAATTAGCAAGCATCAGTGTTTATTGAGATTGACGTAAGATAAAAAAAACACTGAAATTAATAAGATAAGAAATATTGTTATTGCAAGACTTGTGACTGCTTTGGGAAATAACTCTCGTCGTTGTCGTCCCAGGATGACTGATCATGAAAGAACGTCTAATCTGGCACATTTGTTACCCACGACAAGTCAAGATTTTATCAAGATAAATTCGCATAATCTGACAGTGATTTTCATAACCAACAATAAAAATCGTGTAATCTGGGGTGCGCTTCCCATAGAACGACATAACTCGTGGCTGAACTATCATAGTACGATGTATTGTTTGGGAAAAGAATGATGTAGTGACGAGTGTTTCCCAAAAACGTAGCTGCTTCCATCATTTGAACCACGTTAGTTATAGCGTAAAACGCCCATAATGATGCTCTAAACGGGCTGCAGTAACAACTTCTTTAGAGAAAAAAACCATAATATTTTGTGCAAATTATATTGTTTTACATGCACACGCATTAAAAAAAAAATCCAATATTACTTTTGATTAAAAGCATGCACTCGTTTTCATATTAAGTGAATTATATGTCAACAGCACATATAGGGCCTATGTTTCCTTTACAAATGCTATTGAGAATATGACACATTCTATTACAAAACATAAAAATCACTTAGCTAACACTAATCTCATATATAAATCATATGAATAGGCTAATGGTTGTAATTTACAGTAGGTCATTTATTAAGAAACAAAATCTTTTTTTAAATCTTAATAATAATAATAATTATTATTATTAATTTATTATTATTAAGTAGGATTGTTTATTTACTTTTTTGAAAAGTCTACTTTAACAATTACACACATTAATACCACTGCAGAAATGTTCTAACCAACAGGCCCATGTCATATACAGTACAGATAGTAAATTTCGCTTTTAAATAATAGCTCACCTATAGCTTTCAAAATGCATTTAAAATGGCATAAGTGCACTACGACGGGAACGCAATTGTCAACGTTCTAAAAGAATAGGGCATAGGGGGGATAACTGGGAATAGAACAGCGCCAGGTACTATGCTTCTAACTACAGCTCCAGAGGTGTAGTTGGAAACGTACAAGTTTGCTAATGTTCTTTAGAATAATGGATTTGAGAAATGCCAAATCAATAAACTATGTTTGTAACAATGGAACTTGAGATCTTAGTTGGCTAACGATGGTTTTCAGAAATGCACCCCTGACCGGGGCTTAAGGTGGGAAATTCAAATGTTTTTATGTAAAGTTAGAAACTCAGGATTGTTTATAACTACAAAATACTCCAAAAATAAAAAAGCAAATAAGCAAAGCTTACGCTTATATTTTATCATTACTTACCTGTGTAACATCACTTTAATGACCCTTTCACGACTCTCTTCCCACCTGCTTTACCGGCATCAGGCACCTGCATTGTTGCTACTGAAATTAAAGGGAAAAATAAGATTAGAATAGCATATATCAGTTAAGAAAAATGTATATAAGCATTTAAATCTTCACTTACTAATTTAACTTTTCTCTTTGGTCAGATGGGTTCAGGTAGTGCCTCTGTCCTGCTGCTGCTTCAGCAAAATTGAGCATCACAAGCAAAATGAGCACCTTGTGTCATATAACATATATCGACCAATCAGCACGGTTGTCAAGGCAGAATATCAAGCGCAACCAATCATTTTAAACAGAGACATGGTAAATCGTTTAAAGAAATTAAAATGTTAAGTTTAGAGAACTTAAAATATTAATTAAAAGTTTTTTGCTGCCTAATGAGTAATTTAAACTCAACTGTTAAAGTTTTAATGCCAAAACTTGGTAATGGCCCGTTTCCACTGGGTGGTACGGTACGGTACAGTACGGGTTGGTATGGGTCACCTTTATCAGGCTTGCATTTTCATTTATGTTACCAATTACAGAAAAAAACATCACACAGTCTGTGCAAACCTCTCATCTGTATCTTTAATCTTCACTAGCACATGTAACCTCTGTTAGAAAGTAATTCTGTCATTTTGAGTTCATAATAGTCCAAAAGGTTAATAATAATATTTAAACATGGCAGTTTGTTCATGTTTTAGGTTGCTGAAAGAATCATTCACTCCTTTGTTTTTTCGCGCTTCACTCTCGAACTTCAAACTTAAGAATTGTGTTAGTTCAACTCATATTAAATAAGTAGTTTGAACACACAGCAAAAGTCATTTTTTGAGTGAGGACTGCTGACCACTGACCGCTCTATACCAACTTCCTCTGAAGCCGCATTGAGTCCAGCAGAATGAGCTTTTGAAGATGTTATCTCCATCTCAGTGAACAGCTGTTTGCTTTAGAGGGATGTGAGAGGAGAGGAGCTGCTATGAGCGGTGTAATCCCCATCTATCTGTATCCCCACACTCACCAGGGTTACAAAGATTTAGCAAGAATAACGGCCTCTAAAAAATGTCCGGAAAAACAGGCAACCGGCAAGCAGGAGAATCATCAGTGTTCACCCACACTGATACAAATACACTCCATGAACAAAAGACTCTTATTACAACATATGTTCATTTAGAGGCTCTTCTTAAGCTCACACACAAAGTTGATTATTTACGCCTCCCTTGTTTTACCACCATAATGACATCACTACCTGGACCTGGAAGATGATGTCATTAAGGAAAGCCAGTTATATGAAGGCAAAATACAGCAGGAATTTAATTATTTATTTTCAAGATTTTTGGCTTTATAGAAAGCTTTTTTTGTCAGTCTCGTGGAAAGAAAATGTTAAAATGTGTATGAATTTGTGTCTGTAGATTTCAATTACAATACATATATATATATATATAGTGTTTTTGATAAAACAAGGTACGTTACATTGTAGGTATTCACAAACTAACGACAAAGTAACTTAAGACAATAACAATACATATTTTAAAGACATTTTTTGCTCCTGCATTGACTAATAAACCTCCACTTCAGCAGCACAGATATACACCAGACTTCACAGATGTATTCATATCTCTAGTTATGAAGGCTTTAACAGGAGATACTGTAGGTTCATTAATTTGCATAATTACATTTACAGCATTTTATTTTAATCCCCCCATATTTTCTTTATAAATTGATAAAACTATTTTCCTAAAATCCTCTTTAGAGTAAAAACTTTTGACTCTAAAATGTCAGAAAAGATGCATGTTTATGAGTGCATATCTATTGAAACAATGCATTTGCTAATTTGCATATATATATATATATATATATATATACACATACATACATATAGTTGAAGTCAGATTTATTAGCCCCCCTGTTTATTTTTCCCCCAAATTCTGTTTAACAGAGAGAAGATTTTCTCAACACATTTCTAAACATGATAGTTTTAATAACTCATTTCTAATAACTGATTTATTTTATCTTTGCCATGATGACAGTAAATAATATTTTACTAGATATTTTTCAAGACACTTCTACACAGCTTAAGGTGACATTTAAAGGCTTAACTAGGTTAATTAGGTTAACTAGGCAGGTTAGAGTAATTAGGCAAGTTATTGTATAATGATGGTTTGCTCAGTAGACTAACAGAAAAAAATTTATAGCTTCAAGTGGCTAATAATTTTGACCTTAGGTTTAAAAAATTTAAAAACTGCTTTTATTCTAGCCGAAATAAAACAAATAAGACTTTCTCCAGACGAAAAAATATTATCAGACATACTGTGGAAATTTTCTTTGATCTGTTAAACATCATAATTATTTAAAAAAGAAAAAAGTTCAAAGGAGTGGTAATAATTCTGACTTCAACTATATATATATATATATATATATATATATATATATATATATATATATATACATACATAAAAGGAGCCGCACACACACACACACACACACACACACACACACACACACACACACACACACACACACACACACACACACACACACACACACACACACACACACACACACACACACACACACACACACACACACACACACCACGGCCAATTTAGTTTATTCAATTCACCTATGGCACATGTCTTTGGACTGTGGGGGAAACCAGAGCACCCGGAGGAAACCCACACCAACACGGGGAGCAACTCGCTTCTTCCATAATTCTTCCCATAATTCTGATAAGTAGCCCAAACTGTCTGTCAACAAATGTAGATTTATACATCTGTTCACGCAGATCCGCCATTTGTGCGTGCACGTGCACCGCGCACACAAGACAATCACAGAGGTAAAATCAAATGCTAAATCAAAACTTGATAAAATCCTGAATCAATATTGGAGATTCTTTTGCCCACTGGAGGAAGGATGACACCATGGCTGAAGTATTTCTTTTAGACAGGTCATGTTATGTTTTAAAACTCTTTTAGTCACGCAAAGTTGATGTAGATTGTGTTGTTACGAATGGGTTATATGCACAAAAGTGTTGTTCAGTCACTGAAATCTTCCGGCGCTGAAATTGACGTGACTATTTTCAGTTTCATAAGGGACATTTTACAGCATCGATAATGTAGATTTATATTTAGTTTACAACAAAACATCAGTAAATAGCGCTATTCTGCCTAGCCTGCTTTACTGAGGTTGGTTTTATAATCACATTGGTTCATTTTTAAACAATTTTGAACAACCACTAAGCATACAGTTGTCACTTTAGGACAGCGTGTGAGAGAGTGAGACCAGCGATCCTTGCATGCATGAAATATTGCACATTATGACAAGTTTTGCTTGCTACACAACTGTAAACATGTTGGATATAATACAGTTTTTTGTTCGGAATTGTAGTATACTAAAGTACTGTAAAGTTTTCTAACTAGCGAATGACAGTGTGAGCATTGTGTGTGTGAGCACAGTGTGTTGCCAGATCTTTTGCATTTCGGCGGGTTTTGGATAGTTTTTGGGCTGGAATCAGTAAGCTACATCTGGCAACACTGGCTGTGCGCGCCGCGCGGCCGTGCTTCAGTTGTTTTCAGGTTGAGGTTGATCGTTTAAGCAGTAAAGTTTTAAAAAGTAGTGCTGAAAAGGAAGGTGAGAAGAACAGGGGAGTTTGCCCTTGATGTTCTCGTTTTCCCCCATTCAAATGCATCATGTGAACGTGTTTTTCCAAAGTTAATCTCATCAAAACAAAGTCATGAGATTGGCTTATTACAGATCCTCTGGATGGGCTCGTGCACACCTCAGACTAGTGTGTTAAAAATTCGGGAGGGTGCACTGCTTTCAAGCCAACCAGCATTATGTTGCGCTCCATGTAGGCATCCAATTTGTACCGCAAAATGAATCCCTCAACATCTGACAACGCACACAGTTATTCGATGACAGAGACTCAGAGGTGGAGTTTAAACCTTCCCACTAAGGTACGCCTAGTTTTTTTGTTTTGTTTTACATATTGTAGTGATTTGCACGTTGTGTCAAAACTCTATTTGTCTAGATAATAGCTGTATACTCTCCGTTTGACTAGTGTACGATAATTTTCCTCCAAATACAATAATTTTGAGGTTCTGGTACGATACTTTCACATTTCCAATCTGGCAACACTGTGCGTTGAACACAATCAGTTTCTTTTAGGACAACATGAAGGAATTAAGTTAACACATTCGTTTTTTACACATAAAACAATTAAGTCGTCCCAAAAAAACTCAAGGATTGTGTTGTTTCAAGTTCATTTAAATAAGTAGTTTAAACAAACAGTAAATGTCTTCTTGGAAACATGAAAGTTTCCAGAATAGTGAGAATGACCCACATTACAAATCAATGACTGAACTACAAAAACACAATCCAGATGGTAAAAGAAGAGCATAAAAACAGAGGGCGGCTGCTGAAATGTGTTGCAGGAGTAACTCTGAAGTTAATGATGAGAGACTCTGAAGTGTGTGTGTGTGGATTTCAGTGTTTGTACGAAGCTCAACAGCTTTCGCAGAAAAGGTGTTGCGTTTCAAAACAGCTTATTGTGTGATAATCAGATCAAACTACAGTCATCTGGCGGTTATCTGTTTTGAAAAATGACTCTCTTTGGTATAGTAGTTTGCAATAATGTGTACTAATGTGCTAAAAGGTTATTTCGGAGTGTTTTCAACCAAGATTTACAGTTGTAGTTTCCATTAAACCTTAGTTTCCGTTAAAATTACAGTGGCTGAGAAACCTCAAATGCACTAGAAGCAATGTAAATAAGAAAAACACTAACAAACGGAGAAAACATCTTCAACAATTTGACAACACAGGCACGTAAACATGCAAATACAGAAACATACTGCAACTATGTGGATTTTTAGCTGTCTTGCTAATATGGTATTAAAATATTAACAATAAAAAAACATGCGCTATTCTGATTGATTACCATTTTCTGGATAATAAAACAAACAAAAAACAGCTCTAAATGACAGTGCTTTTATTTGAAATTTGGAAATAATGTTATCAGACTTTTATAGAATAATATAATAATTTGCCGGCAGCTAGCTCTCTGCATCTCTCACATGGTCACCCACTAAAGCTAAGCAGCCCTGCGCCCGGTCAGTGCCTGGATGGGAGACCACATGGGAAAGCTAGATTGTTGCCAGAAGTGGTGTTAGTGAGGCCAGCAGGGGGTGCTCAACCTGCGGTCTGTGTGGGTCCTAATGCCCCAGTATAGTGAAAGTGACACTATACTGCTCAGTGAGCGCCGTCTTTCGGATGAGATGTTAAATCGAGGTCCTGACTCTCTGTGGTCAATAAAAATCCCAGGATGTCCTTTGAAAAAGAGTGGGGGTGTAATCCCAGCATCTTGGCCAAATTTGCCCACTGGCCTCTGTCCATCATGGACTACTACAATCATCACATCATAATAGGCTTCATCACTCTGTCTCCTCTCCACCAATCAGCTTGTGTGTGGTCTTGCACAACACGGCTGCCGTCGAGTCATCCAGGTGGATGCTGCACACTGATGGTGGATGAGGAGATTTCCCCCAATGTGTGAAGCACTTTGAGTGTCCAGAAAATCGCTATATAAATGTAAGGAATTATTATTATTATTATTATTAATATCAACAAATATCAAAAAATGATCTCAAACCCACATCTAATACCTTTAGAGAAACTTTTTTCCAATAACAGTGGAAGTAGGGCTTCAAAATAATGAAGGGTTGTAAACTATACGTTAGACAGAGTGTTAAGAGTGAACATCTGCTTTGGTTTAGAGGGCAGCAGGTGGAAGCACTCTGTCATTACAGCAAAAAATGTGAATCGCAAAAAACCTGGAATGACTCGAAAACCAAAAAAAACATCTGAAATGGATTGAAAAAGCCAGTGAGAGAGTAATTTGGCCTTTTCCCTCTGGCATGTTGAGCAGGAGAAGCAAAAAAAATCATCTTTTCTTCAGCAGAATTTTAAACCAGCGGATCTGAACACAGCGGCACAACGGCAGGTGGCAAAAACACAAGCATCCAGAAACACTAATTCTGAGAGGCAATCCAGCGGCGTGTTGATTGACAGTCAGTGTGTGTGTGTGTGTGTGTGTGTGTGTGTGTGTGTGTGTGCCACAGATCAGACTAGACCATGATCAGCTCTAAATGACAGTATTTTATTTGAAATTTGGAAGAAATGTCCCTTTAAGGCTCGCACAGTATGCTCGGGCATTCTGTCTGAATGGGGAATTCTCCAAAAATTCTTGCCAAGCTTATGATTACATTTCATATTAGAAAGCACCAATAAAATTAAACAACAACTGTCTCTTTAGTTTCATTTCTAAACACTGTAATCACACAAAATCTGCAGAAACTCACATTTGGTCCGAACTCCTCCCCCAGAGAAGCGTCAGTCTATAGTGATCGATGATTGGCTCCTGTACTAGTAGGCGGTGCTTCATTCGCAATATTGACCGTAACACTTTTCTCCATTTAAAACTATATGAGTGACACATGTGTTGTGTATTCTATAGTCTTTAATGTTATCAGACTTTTCTAGAATAATATAATAACAAATATCACAAAATGTTCTCAAACCCATATCTAATACATTTAGAGAAACTGACCATTTTCATGTCGTCTTCAAATTTGTTTGTTTTTCTAGACTGTGTCAAAATCCCTTAAAGGCAAGTAATTTCACTCTGCGGCTATCTTTGAAACGCCTCTCAGGCAGTATGCTCAGGCATTCTGTCTGAATGGGAAAATATCAAATTCTCCAAAACTGTTTGCCAAGCTTATGATTACATTACAGATTTGGAATCACCAATAAAATAAAAACAACAACTGTCTCTTAATTCTTGTTTCTGAACGTTCAAATCAAACAAAAACAGCATATTTTCAGGTTGCCCAACCTCATTTATGGCCGTTCTACACATCATCATCCTCTGGATAATGATCGTCTGATCGCGCTGGTCTTCTGAAGTCATCCACAACTTGGTCTTGATGGTGAATCTCCTCCAGAAATGACAGCGACTCTTTGTTTACAAGTTTGTGGGCGTTTGAGTAGTTGCTGCTGTCATGTGATGTGCGTTTGACAGGACGGACTGTACCTCGCGTTCGTTTCATACAGATTACAAAACCAGAAAACTTTGTTTTCAAGTGTAGTGGGTTCATGTAAAAGTGCAGATTTCAGGCTTTATGTGGATATATTTCTTATGTCTGTGAAGTAAGTGTTCGCTGACATTTCAGTGTGTTTGTTGAGCACATAAACTGTCGTAAAGCACACGTCTGGTCTGAGCTTCTCCCACGGAGAATCATCAAGGCCGATTTATACTTCTGCGTCAAGCGCACGTGTATGCTACGGTGCAGCCTACGCGTGGACGCATATTACCTCACTGTGGCCGTCGGCGAGGTTGACGTGCACCTCTCAAAAAATGTAAAGCGTACGCATAGCGTAAGCTCTGTGCTTGGTTAGCTTGGTAACGCTGACGAGTGTGGGCGGAGGTGAGAGCTGTGCGCCCGATGCAGCGAGTGATTACAAGTGTGGAGTCCCGTGAAGGAGCTCCGGATGGAGACTGTTGTTTTGTGTTTACCTTATTATTAAAGTTGTTGCACATCTGCCGATTCCAGCCTCAAAATGAGCGAATTTGAGCCACTTGTACATTAAGGAAGTGTTCAGAAAAAACAAAACACCAGCGAAGAAACTCGACACAGAGAAACATAAACACCTACTGCCAGCTAGCGTTTCGGAAGTGTATTGCAGAGAAACAGAAACAGCGAAGAAGTATAAATGCACGGCTACACGCGAGGCTTGCGCCGTGGGTCACGCCGATCACTTGATGCAGAAGTATAAACCAGGCTTCAGTCTATAGCGATCAATGGACTACTGTAATGCTCTGTTGGCTGGTTGCCCAGCATCCTCTATTAACAAACTCCAGCTAGTGCAAAATGCAGCTGCCAGAGTTCTTACCAGGTCTAGAAAATATGATCATATCACCCCAATTTTATCCTCCTTACACTGGCTGCCTGTTAAGTTTCGTATTGAATTTAAAATATTACTCCTTACCTATAAAGCTTTAAATAATCTAGCTCCTGTTTATCTAACCAACCTCCTGTCTCGCTACAACCCAACCCGCTCTTTACGATCTCAAAACTCAGGGCTTCTGGTAGTACCTAGAATATCAAAGTCGAGTAAAGGAGGTCGAGCCTTCTCATTTATGGCCCCTAAACTCTGGAATAGCCTTCCTGATAATGTCCGAGGCTCAGACACAGTCTCTCAGTTCAAAACTAGATTAAAGACCTATCTTTTTAGCAAAGCATACACTCAGTGCAGTACATAGCGATATGACGCATGATGTGCCCCACACATGATTTTGCTTCTCGTTTATATACACTATGAACAGCAGCTACGCTAATTATTCTCTTTATTCTCTATTTTCACCTGGGGGTACTCATCTTGAGGCCCTCAGACTACGCAGTGCCACTAACGCGATCCGAAACCAGTGACGAGATGATCCCAAGGTTTTCTGGACCAGGCCGTATCCTGAGCAGCTGCTGTGGTGGTCATCATGGAGTGAGAACATGAGACTAACTCCTGTGATGCTCCAAGGACAGACGAGTCTTCGCTGAGGTCCAGCTTCCTGCACCTAGACTGCAGCTCTGCACAAGACGTTTGGCCATAGGGGAAATGGTCGTGCCCAACTGAGCCAGGTTTCTCTCGAGGTTTATTAAATCTTCGCTTTCGCCAATTGGTGAAGTTTTTTCCTCGCCGCTGTCGCCACTGGCTTGCATGGTTCGGGATCTGTAGAGCTGCGCATCGATGGATTTGCTCTTCAGTGTTTGGACTCTCAGTAGTGATTATTAACCCACACTGAACTGAGCTAAACTGAACTGAACTTAATCTCTGAAAACTGAACTGACACTGTTTCAATTCACTAAAATCTCCCATGTGAAGCTGCTTTGACACAATCTACATTGTATAAGCGCTACACAAATAAAGATGAATTGAATTTAATTGAATTGATTGGCTTCTGTACTAGTAGGCGGGGCTTCACTCACCATAATGACAGTAACCAAAGACGTGTCACTCGTATAGTTTTGAATAGGGAAAAGTGTAACGGTCAATATGACGAATGAAGCCCTGCCTACTAGTACAGGAGCCAATCATCAATTGCTATAGAATGACGATTCTCCAGGGGAGAAACTCGGATCAGACTTATGCTTTACCACAGTTTGTTGGTCAACAAACACACTTGAATCTCAGCGAATGCCTGCTTCACAGACATAAGAAATATATCCAGATAAAGCTTGAAATCTGTTTTTTTTTTTAATTAACCAAGTGCACTTGATTACAACAGTTTTTTGGTTTTGTAATCTGTATGAAACGAACACGAGGTACAGTCTGTCCTGTCAAACGCACATCACATGACAGCAGCAACTACTCAAACACCCACAAACTTGTAAACAAAGAGTCGCTGTCATTTCTGGAGGAGATTCGCCATCAAGACCAAGTTGACTTCAGAAGACCAGCGCGATCAGACAATCATTATTCAGCGGATGATAATGTGTAACACGGCCAGAAATGAGGTTAGTGTCGTGATCTCATTCTTTTTGAGTGCACATGTGAATTAGCCTGGGCAACCTGAAAATATGCTGATTTTGTTTAATTCAGACATTTAGAAACGAAACCGGATGTTGTTTAGGTTTATTGGTGGTTCCAAATAATTAATGCAATTGTAAGCTTGGCAAACAGTTTTGCAGGATTTGATTTTTCTCAACTCAAGCAGAATGCCCGAGCGGTGTTTCAAATATGGCCGCCATATGAAATGACTTGCCTATAAGGGGACTGTGCCATTACACTTTTCCCTATTCAAAACTATACGAGTGACACATCTTGTGTATTCTAGAGTCTTTAACCGTGTTCAGCTCTAAATGTTTTTATTTGAAATTGGGAATAAATGTTCAGACTTTTCTAGAATAATATAACAAATATTACAAAATGTTCTCAAACCCATATCTAATACATTTAGAGAAACTGACAATTTTCATGAGGTCTCCAAGTGTTTTTTTTAGACCATGTTGAGCTCAGCCTGGCACTCGCTCAGTCTCCTCTGCACTTGATTAGTCAGGGCATGTGCCGCCCCGTGGGTCACTGTCATGATACTGTAAGCCTGCAGAGCACAAGAGAGACCTTGATTTGAGTTAAATGATTGTCACAGAGAGATGAAAACTTATTTACGGGTCTGAAACGTGAGCTGGGAGAGTCCAGACGGTCATGATGTTACTGTGGAATTACAGCAAAGTGTAAGATGGGGTTTGTTTTAGTGGGAGTGATGTGGCATATATTAATATATCTTTCATAATGAATAAAAGGTCAAATTAAAGATACAATTCAGTTATATTCTATTCTATTATATTATGACATTCTATTTTATTCTATTATATTCTATTCTAATATATTATATTATATTATATTATATTATATTATATTATATTATATTATATTATATTATATTATTCATTCATTCATTTTCTTGTCGGCTTTGTCCCTTGCGGGGTCGCCACAGCGGAATGAACCGCCAACTTATCCAGCACGATTTTACGCAGCGGATGCCCTTCCAGCCGCAACCCATCTCTGGGAACTATATTATATTATATTATATTATATTATATTATATTATATTATATTATATTATATTATATTATATTATATTATATTATATTATATTATATTATTCATTTTCCTTCAGCTTAGTCCCCTTATTAATCAGCGTTCGCCACAGCGGAATGAACCACCAACTTATTCAGCAGATGTTTTACGCCCTTCCAGCTGCAACCCAGTACCAGGAAACACCCATACACTCTCACATTTACACTCATACACTACGGACAACTTAGCTTATTCAATTCACCTATAGCACATGTCTTTGGACTGTGGGGGAAACCAGTGCACCCGGAGGAAACCCACGCCAACATGGGGAGAACATGCAAATTCCACACAGAAACACCAACTGGCCCAGCCGGGGCTCGAACCAGTGACCTTCTTGCTGTGAGGCGACAGTGCTAACCATCAAAATAATAAAACATTTTTGCAATATTTTCCCAAAGCCTTACATTATATTATAATCAAAGTATTGAGGCCTTTTATTATATTTATGCAAGGTTTTCATACATAAGGCTTATTATTTATTGTCATGAATTAAGCATAAAGCATTTTTTGCAATATTCTATTGGCTTTTGTCAATTTTTTTTATTAATTATAACTATTATAAAATCAATGAAGGCTGTGAATTCTTTGGCACACATTTTGTAAAATAAAAAGTTAAATAATGAAATTAAATAATATAAAATTTAATTAAAATAAAAAAAATAAAAAATTAAAAGTTAAATAATTAATTTAAATAATATAAAATAAATTAAAACAAAATAAAAAAAATTAAATAATGAAATTAAATACTATAAATTTAAATTAAAATAAAATTTATTTAATTAAAATAAAAAGTTAAATAACGAAATAAAATAATAAAAAAATTAAATAAAAAGTAAATAATGAAATAAAATAAAAAGTTAAATAATGAAATTAAATAATATAAAATTTTATTAAAATAAAATAAATCAAATTAAAACAAAATAAAAAAGTTTAATAATGAAATTAATTAATATAAAATAACATTTTAATTAAATAAATTATATTAAAAATAAAAAAGTTAAATAATGAAATGATATAAAATAAATAAAAAATAATAATTATAAAATTATATTAAATCAGAAATAAAAGGTTAAATAATAAAATAAAACAAAAACATACTAATAAAATAAACAGACTGGTGGATTCAGTGTTTAGACAGACGTCAGACAGTGGTGATCTGAACTGCAGGCACTGAGGGCCTCATTACGCTCCTGATGTCTCTTCTGTAGGTTAAAGGGCCAAAGAGCAGATGATAACAGACCTGAGTGAAGCTCCCACGAGCCTCTTCTAGTCGGCCCAGGAAATGCTGGAGTTTCCCGACCCGCAGCAGCTCCACCGCCCTGGACGGATGAGGATCACTGTAGTACAGCCTGACGGAGAAAACACAACATTAATATTACAGCTGCAGAAGAAATGCTCACTAATGCTTTATGATTTTGATTCATTTTCATTTTCATTTTTTGACAAATTGTATATATTTTGATGTTTCCCAATACAGCTGGAAGGGCATCCGCTGTGTAAAACATATACTGGATAAGTTGGCGGTTCATTCCGCTGTGGCGACCCCTAAAGGGACTAAGCTGAAGGAAAACAAATGAATGAGTTGCCTTGGCAAATAAATCAAATAAAGTTGAAGTAGTACAACTGAAGTTGAAATTGAAGTACTAAAACTGGAAAAAAAAAAGATGAATCGAAATATTTACTAAAGCAAATAACAATAATACATACAATTACTAGCATAGAATTATTAGCAACACTGAAAAATATAAAAATAGAAGAAAACTCAAAATATAAATAAATGTAATATTAGTATGCAATACTAAAATGAGAACATTTGAACAAAGAATAACTTTTTAATAAAGAAAATGATAAAATATACTTAAAATGATTACATAAGAAAACATATGTGTCTGTGTGTTATAAATAAAATACTACATCCTTCTCTCTCTACCAATTGTATTAATCAGTACAGTTTTGCACAGCAGTTTTGTTTCATGGAAACATTTCAAGTGAAAAAGAATGATTTTTTTAGCCTTTCCGAAGACCAAAATGAAAAAAAACAGTTTTTATTACAAAATTATCAAATATTAAATTAGGAAATTTGCAAATAAATATACATTAAATCAGAACCTGTTAAAAAAACTTTCTCTTTAAAAAAAATGCTAGACCTCAATGTCACTATGTGTGTCTGTGTGTGTGTGTGTGTGTGTGTGTGTGTGTGTGTGTGTGTGTATATATATATAATTTTATTTGATTTTATTATTTAACTTTTTATTTCTAATTTAATTTTATTTAAATTTATAATTATTATTATTTTTTATTTTATTTAATTTATTTAATTTTACAAGACGTAAAATAAAATAAAAGTAAATAATAAAATAAAATAAAATAAAAAATAAATTAAATTAAACTAAATTAAATTAAATTAAATTAAATTAAAAAGTTAAATAATGAATTACATCCGCTGCGTAAAACATATGCTGGATAAGTTGGCGGTTCATTCCGCTGTGGTGACCCCAAATTAATAAAGGGACTAAGCCGAAAATGAATGAATGAATGCATAATGAATTTAAAATAAATAAATAAATAAAAATAAAAATAAAAAAAATATAAAAAAAAATAAAAAAATAAAATAAAATAAAATAAAAATAAAATAGGATAAAAAAAATAATAAAATAAATAAAATAAAATAAACAGACAGACCACTGGTGGGAAAAAAATAAAATAAAAATAAAAATAAAATAAAATAAAATAAAATAAAAAATAAAATAAAATAAAATAAAATAAAATAAAATAAAATAAAATAAAATAAAATAAAATAAAATAAAATAAAATAAAATAAACAGACAGACAGACCACCAGTGAAAAAAATAAAAATAAAATAAAATAAACAGACAGACCACTGGTGGAAAAATAAATAAAATAAAATAAAATAAAATAAAATAAAATAAAATAAAATAAAATAAAATAAAATAAAATAAAATAAAATAAAATAAAATAAAATAAAATAAAATAAAATAAAACAGACTGCCAGTGGAAAAAAACCCTGATCACCATTTATATTCCATCTGCCTCAAAATAAATCAAATTTCCTTTTAGTGCATCCTTATTTTTAAATTTGCTGTGTTTAGAAAGCATCAGATGAATAGCGGTGGTCCTGGCAGGAAACGTGCTCACATCAGCATATATTCCAGACGCAGGAGTGTGAGGCTGATGTTCTCTGTCAGCTGCGCAAGAAAGAAAAGCCTTTATTCCACATTTCCTATTCATCCGCACTGAGCCGAGGGCAGCGGGCCAGGCTTACGGGTGATCCTCAATGCTGAGACGGCCAAAGTAGAGACACCCTGATTGTCTGATGCTCCAAAAAACCAGCACATAAAGTCACAAAGCTCTCTTCTGACAGCACAGTACAGCAGAAGATAAGAATAAATGAGGATTCGGAGTCTTTCATCAGATTTAACATCAACTCCAGCCCCATTTTACTTCCGTGAACTTGAAGTGCCCCTATTATGCTGTTCAAAAGGTGGCTATTTTGGGTTCTGGAGGTCTCCTACTGCAAGTCTACATCCATCCAAGGTTAAAAAAGACTTTCGTTTTCTTATAATCTACACTGCAGCATCAGCTCTTTTCTCTCAGTGTCTGAAATGGTTAATTTAAGAATCCGGTCTCTCTAAACTCCGCCTCTATGAGTGTCTGCTGTGCTCTGATTGGTCAGATCATAGCCCAGTGTATTGTGATTGGTTGACTGCTTACATTTCAGATCTTTCTTTTGGAACACAAAAACTCAATTTATCTGCATGTTGAACTTTGCCAATATTTTACATTCACAAAGTTAATATACAAAATAATTAGGTGACACGGTGGCTCAGTGGTTAGCACTGTCACTTCACAGCAAGAAGGTCCAGCCGATTCGAATTTTTATCACTCGATTGAATGGGCATTTTCAGTTGTTCTCAGCTGATAGATATGGGCCAGTAGTGGCCTTCTGTGCATACTAGTAGGCTCAGAAGTATGGAATCATCGATCCACATAGTTAATCAGCTATAGATCACATACAGCTGTGGCAGGAAGTTAACGAGAATTATTTATATTATTTATTAAATTTCCCATTAATTGTATTTTATTAACGTCTACGCCTACCCCAACCCTAAACCCAACCCTCACAGTAATGTAAAAATAGATCTGGAGTCTCCTTTATTAGTATAGCTTATTAACCATGTGGATGGATGATAACAGCCTTCTGAGCCTACTAGTAGGCGCAGAAGGCCCCTACTAGCCCATATCTATCAGCTGATAGCCACTGATAACGCCCATTCAATCGAGTAATGACATTCAAATCGAGTGAAAGGTCGCTGGTTCGAGTCCCGGCTGGATCAGTTGGCATTTCTGTGTGGAGTTTGCATGTTCTCCCTGTGTTCGCTGGATAAGTTGGCGGTTCATTCCGCTGTGGCGACCCCTGATGAATTAAGGGACTAAGCCGAAGGAAAATGAATGAATGAATGAATTCACCCCAAAAAATGCCTTTTTTATTGCATTTTTACTCAAAAGTGGTTTCAAAATATTGAGTTTCTTTTTTATTTTACATTTCATATTCAGAAAACTGGAAACTGGTAGCAAGGGTGTCTACAGATTTAAACAAGTTAAATTGAAAACATTTTAAGGTTTTTTTTAAATACTAAATTATATTTAATTTAAGATAATCAAAAATATAAAAAGTTTTATTGGCAAATAAACCAAATAGAGTTGTTAAGACAATAAATAAATAAATAAATAAATAAATAAATAAATAAATAAACTAATGCAAATTACAAAACACAATTACTAACATACAATTATTTGAAACACTGAAAAGTTTAAAAAATTTAAAAGATAAAAAAAGTGCAATGATAGTATAATACTAAAATGAATAACATTTGAATAAAGAATAGCATTTGAATAAGGGTAATAGAAAATATATATAAAATAAATTTACATATAAAAAATATATGCAATTTATTAATTTAATACATAACAAATATATTCAGAAAATTGGAAACTGGTAACTATTGATAATAATAGTTAGAAAAAATCTTACAGGGTGTCTATAGGGTTTCATTTGAGACCTTTTAATACCAGCTTATATTTAAGATCTATCGAAGCTGAATTCAAAGCTTTTAAAAAAATTTTAAGGCGTTGTATAATGTAATTAGACAATTCTATTATTATGTTTAAATTTAGAATTAAAAATATAATTTATTTAAGACATTTTAAGACTTTTTAGGACCCATGGCCACCCTGTACTATGACATGATGGCTACTGGTTTCCCACACTCTTCATATATACAGTTAGTAGTCAGAATTATTAGCCCTTCTGTGATTTTTTTTTTCTTCTTTTTTTAAAATATTTCCCAAATGATGTTTAACAGAGCAAGGAATTTTTTTTACAGTATTTTCTGTAATATTTGTTTTTTAAAGTCTTATTTGATTTGTTGCTAGAATAAAAGCAGTTTTTAATAAAAATATATATACATTTTAAGGTCAATATTATTAGCCCCCTTAGGCAAGTTTTTTTTTTCGATAGTCTACAGAACAAATTATCATTATACAATAGCTTGCCCAATTACCCTAACCTGCCCAGTTAACCTAATGAACAGTTAAGCCTTTAAATGTCACTTTAAGCTGAATACTAGTATCTTGAAAAATATCTAGTCAAATTATGTTCTGTCATCATGGCAAAGATGAACGAAATCGGTGATTAGAAATGAGTTACTAAAAGTATTATGATTAGAAATATGTTGAAAAAATCTCTCCGTTAAACAGAAATTGGGAAAAAAATATAGAGGGAGGCTAATAATTCAGGAGGGCTAAAAATTCTGACTTCAACTGTATAACAAAAGAAAGAAACTCAAACCAATTTGAAACAAGTGAAGGGCGAGTAATCAATGACAGAAGTTTTATTTTTGGGTGAACTTCAGTATTTATTTTAAGTATTTCCAGAATATTAATGGCAAAATGATTTAATGCTCAAATCAAACTCACATGGGGCAGCATTTTTGTTTCGTTTGACTTCCAGCTCATAACTCAGTAAACTAAAGCTGCGTTTCATCTTCATGGCCTTGACTGACTTTCATTTAAAGGTCAAATCCTGGCAGTAAAAGCAATGATGAAGATGAGCGTTTACACTTCTTCAAAACTCTCAGGGGTTTCTGTAGAGGAGCTCAGTCATCGCCTGCACACACTTGTAATGGTGAAATATTCCTCTGCTGGGACGCCCCGTGACAGTCTTCATCAGCTAGTACAGATTTTTTATAGTCATGGGTTGCAAGTCTGGTACTGTCAAGGTCAACCAATAGTAGAGATTGATGCTCTAAGCTTCTTAGGTTCGATTTAAAGACCCTGGTGATTTTGTTAGTTGTAAAAATGTCTAGAAATATCAGACTCTTTAGATGTTACAAAAAAATAGTTTCACAAGGACAAATGCTCTTGGTAAGTGAGGAAAGCTGATGATGTGAAAAGATGTTTTGGTCAATATTTATAGGACTGTCGGAGAAAACAAATAGTTTCGCAATATATATACACACTACCATATATATATATATATACATACAGTTGAAGTCAGAATTATTAGCCCCCCTGAATTATTAGCCACCCTGCCCCCCCCCCATTTTCTGTTTAATGGAAAGAAGATTTCTTCAACACATTTCTAAACATAATAGTTTTAATAACTCATTTCTAATAACTGATTTATTTTATCTTTGCCATGATGACAGTAAACAACATTTTACTAGATATTTTTAAGACACTTCTATACAGCTTAAAATGACATATAAAGGCTTAACTAGGTTAATTAGGGTAATTCGGAAGAATCGCTGAATAATAAAAAAATAAAATGAACACACTTTTAACCCTTTGACGCGTACGATAACTCCGAGACTCATGTGATCAGACAGCATCGGCTTAAAATTAAACCCCTACTATTTTTCAAAGGACATCCTGGGATTTTTAACGACCACAGAGAGTCAGGACCTCGGTCTCATCCGAAAGATGGAGTATAGAGTCGCCATCAATATACTGGGGCGTTAGGACCCACACAGACCGCAGGTTGAGCGCCACCTGTTGGTCTCACTAACACCACTTCCGGCAGCAACCTACCAGAGAGCTAGCTGGCTAAGTAGTATCATGGAAACTTCAAAAATAGGTACTCTTAGGATAGCTTTTAAATAATAGCTTTTATTTGCAGTCTCTTTATTTCACATTATAAATACCTTTATATTATATATTACACTAAATCAAAGTCAAATTATTTTTTATTCCATATCACCCTATAAGTTATGCCAGTACACTTTATTTTGTAATGCCTATTATATACAAACAGAAATGATTTTAATTAGAAAAACAAATCCCATTTACCCTTGAGCAACCTTATTAGACTCTATTAAATATTATGATAGATGGGCCTGCTGATACATGCCAAATGAGAAGAAAATGAGTTACGCAATGACAATAAACAGCACAGACAAACTGCCACCAATGCATTCCTTATTATAAAACCTCAAAAATAAAATAAATGAATAAGGTAAATAAATAAACAAATTAAAAAATTAAAACAAATAAATCAAATAAAAAAATAAAACAAAATAATATAATAAATAAATAATAAATAAATAAATACATAAAAATAATTTTAAAAAAATTTAAACAATGAATATAATACATTTAAAATAAATAAATAAATAAAATAATAATAATACATTTTAAAATAATAATAATAATCAATAAAATAATTAATCAAATAAAAATAATATGATATAATAAATAAACAAACAAACAAACAAATAAATTGAATTAATAAAAACAATTAATATAATATAATATATTTAAAATAAATAAATCAAGTAATAGTAATACATTTTAAAATAATAAATAAATAAATAAATAAATAAATAAATAAATAAATAAATAAATAAATAAATAAATAAATACATTTATTCATTTTCCTTCGGCTTGGTCCCTTTATGAATGTGGGGTTGCCATAGCGGAATGAACCGCCAACTAATCCAGCATATGTTTTTATGCAGCGGATGCCCTTCCAGCTGCAACCCATCACTGGGAAACACCCATACACTCCCATTCACACACATACACTACGGGCAATTTAGCTTACTCAATTCATCTATAGTTCATGTCTTTGGACTGTGGGGGAAACCAGATCATGCAACATGCAAACTCCACACAGAAATGCCAACAGATCCAGCCGGGACTCGAACCAGCAACCTTCTTGCTGTGAGGCGACAGCACCTACTGCACCACCAGAATAAATAAATAAATAAATAAATAAATAAATAAATAAATAAATAAATAAATAAATAAATAAATAAATTTATCCAGTGGATTTTACAAAGTAAAAAATCACCACGTATAAATAAACACTATGTTCTATTGACCTCCATTGTCCATCTATGGTCTATTCTGGGAAGCCAAAAGATTAAGCAATTATCACCATCAAAATAGCACTTCTGTTTTTTCTGTAGCAACAGAGGAGGAGCGGCGACCTGTTAACACTCCCATTAGTGTTCGCTCAGCCCTTCTATTCATCTCCACGCTGGATCATTACCAAGAACAAAGAGCCGAGTCTCTGCCGGGGCCACTTTGGAGGAATATTAAATTGAGATTTCTATCTCCTCAGCAAACGGCAAACTTGTCTGGGAGCTGTAAAGAAGTACCGCACCCAGGAAAGACAATAGCCTTTATCATTAATCTGGCCGACAGACAATGACAGCACATTAACAAAGCCGCAGTGCCATAATCTGCAGCTTACATCTCCATGCATTAACAGTGCTTTTGTCATGTGACATCAGTAACTCTCTCTGAGCCGCAGTCGAGACAACGTGAAGGCTGTTTGTGGTGCTGATGCTGCGCTTCATGCAAGACTGCTTATCGTATGATCAGGCAATCGATGTCTGATCAGTCATTTATAGGCTTTTTAATACTGATGGTAATGTGTGGAGTACACATTTCTAAAGCTGAATGAAAATGTTAAGTTCAACTTATTGATGATAGTTACTTGTTGGATAATGAATGGTGCTGGGAAAAGATTGATTAATCGCATCCAAAATAAAGGTTTGTTTTGACATAATATTCATTTATTTACTTTCCTTCGTCTTAGTCCCTTTATTCATTAGGGGTCACCTTATCCAGAATATGTTTTACAACAGCGGATGCCCTTCCAGCTGCAACCCAGTACTGGAAAACATCCATACACACTCATTCACACACATACACTATGACCATTTTAGTTTATTCAATTCACCTATAGTGCATGTCTTTGGACTGTGGGGGAAACTGGAGCACCTGGAGGAAACCCACGCCAACACAGGGAGAACTCCACACATAAAAAGCCAACTGACCTAGCTGGGACTCAAACCAGCGACTTTTTGCTGTGAGGTGACAGTGCTAACCACTGCGCCACCATGTCGCCCTTGACATAATATATGTGTATTACACAATTGAAGTCAGAATTATTAACCCCCCTGAATTATTAGCCCCCCTGTTAATTTTTTTCCCCAATTTCTGTTTAACGGAGAGAAGAGTTTTTCAGCACATTTCTAAACATAATAGTTTTAATAACTCATCTCTAATAACTGATTTATTTTATCTTTGCCATGATGACAGTAAATAATATTTTACTAGATAATTTTCAAGACACTTCTATACAGCTTAAAGTGACATTTAAAGGCTTAACTAGGTTAATGAGGTTAACTAGGCAGGTTAGGGTAATTAGGTAAGATATTGTATAATGATGGTTTGTTCTGTAGACTATTGAAAAAAAATAGCTTAAAGGGGCTAATAATTTTGACCTTAAAATGGCTTTTAAAACATTTAAAACTGCTTTTATTCTAGCCAAAATAAAACAAATAAGACTTTCTCCAGAAGAAAAAATATTATCAGACATAATGTGAAAATTTCCTTGCTCTGTTAAACATCATTTGGGAGATATTTAAAAAAGAAAAAAAATTAAAGGGGGGCTAATAATTCTGACTTCAACTGTATATATATATTTATTATGTTTATGTGATACACATACATAGAAACAAAACTATACAAATGAATTTAATTACATAGATATTTACATTGATATATAATTTGTATCATATATAAATATATTTTATATCTAAATAATAATAAAAAAATATGATATGCATGTCTTTGTGTATTTATATATACATAATAAATATACAAACTACACACACTTAAATTATGTCAAAACAGACTTTTAGTTTGGATGTGATTCATTTTTTGCCTAGCACTAATAATGAACAATGTTTTTTATTAGGTAATTGATTAATACTGTATACATTTTAGTTTTTACTGTCACAGGAAATTCTTTCTTATGACTTCATGTTTAACACGTTTTTCAGTTCAGATGGAAAATTGGTGGTCAATTTAAAATTTGGATCCAATGTTATTTTCTAGCCGGCCCCTTGATCAAATCGACATCAAGAATGATGTCAAAAAAACACATCAAAAATGCTAATCGATTTGATGTCCATTTGACATCGACACATTGATGCACTTTTGATCACCAAAATAATGACAAAAAAGTATTATAATACATGAAAAGTTTTACTCAACTAAAAGATTCTATTACAAATTTACACTGGAGTTTTATGTCAAAACGACATCGAATTGACATCTAACATTGGTGTCAAAAAACATGTAAAAAATCGATTACAGGACTGTCCTGTAATTGATTTTTGACATGTTTTTTGATGCCACAAGTCCAAAGACATGCGCTATAGGTGAATTGGGCAAGCTAAATTGTTCATATATGTATGTGAATGAGAGTGTATGGGTGTTTCCCAGTGATGGGTTACAGATGGAAGAGCATCCGCTGCATAAAACATATGCTGGATAATTTGGCGGTTCATTACGCTGTGGCAACCCCTGATTAATAAAGGGACTAAGCCAAAAAGTAAATGAATGAATGAATGTTAGATGTCAATTTTGTCATTTTGACATCAAGGTAGTCAACTGACATCAAATCTATTTGCATTTTTGACATGTTTTTTTGACATGTTTTCCTTTATGACATGTTAATAAATGTTTCACTATAAAAGCCTTTTTTTGGCTTGAAAGGATTCAATGGATGTTAAAGACTCTTTATGAAACCATCAATGGCAATAAAGACTTTTTAAGAGTGTATTATAACTATGGGTGTGTCCGAAAGCTCTAAATCGCTGTCTTGAGAGGTAGCATTTCAAGTCGGGAAGACATCAAGGCATGTCTGAATACAAATTCTACTTCAGAAGTCTGTCTGACATCAGTTTTATGAGGTGCCTTCATGCACAAAAACCACCTCTGCTAAGTCAAGTCACTGTCTAGGCTTTTGGATGTAGCCTATATTACACCCCTTTATTAGATCAACCAATGGTGTGTGCTTGGGGCAGGGCTAACTACTTGTTGATGAAGATTTGGGAAAACTGTTTGAAAACATAGAAATGGCCCTTTGTTTACCCCCTTAAAGACTAAACAAAACTACTCCATTAAACTTCCTCAGTCATGAAAAATCAACCACTTAGCACTAAATCTTCTGAGAGAATTTTGTACATTTCAGCTATAAAAAACACATTCATACATTTTTAAGTATGTCCAAATACGTTTTGCGGTCAACTTACAGTATATAAAATAAAGAGGCCACTTTCTTCCTTCTGCTCAGTGATCAGAACCAAAAAAAACAGTCAGTAATGGATGTATTTTGTACATGTCTGTAAAACAACAGTCATAAAAGCAGAATGACTGTGTTCTTCCTAAATAGCCTATTTGTATTCATGAACATGTTGACATGAAAGTATCTTCTGCGTCTGTTTTTCGTGACCTCTCTTCTCTAGATCATGGGAACAATCTTGATCACACAGATCACCTTAACCACAGTATGAGAACATTCAGATCCAAATGACATCTCTCCTTTATACCACTTCTAACTTTGTCCAAATACCTTTGGTCAGCCTACATTTAAACATTTTTGGTATGTTAAATGATAAAACATTCATTCATTTTCTTTTCGACTTAGTCCCTTTATTAATCCGGGGTCCTTTTCCAGCACGTTTTTACGCAGTGGATGCCCTTCCAGCCGCAACCCATCTCTGGAAAACATCCACACACACTCCATCACACTCATACACTACGGACAATTTAGCCTACCCAATTCACCTTTACCGCATGTCTTTGGACTGTGGGGGAAACCGGAGCACCCGGAGGAAACCCAATCCTTAATGCCTTAATCCTTCGTGGTATAGATTCAACAAGCTACTGGAAATATTCCTCAGAGACTTTGGTCCATATTGACATGATAGCATCACGCAGTTGCTGCAGATTTGTCGGCTGCACATCCATGATGCGAATCTCCAGTTCCACCACATCCCAAAGATGCTCTATTGCATTGAGTTATGGTGACTGTGGAGGCCATTTGAGTACAGTGAACTCATTGTCATGTTCAAGAAACCGGTCTGAGATGATTCACGCTTAATGACATGGCGTGTTATCCTGCTGAAAATAGCCATCAGAAGATGGGTACACTGTGGTCTTAAAGGGATGGACATGGTCAGCAACAATACTGAGATAGGCTGTGGCGTTGACACAATGCTCAATTGGTACTAATGGGCCCAAAGTGTGCCAAGAAAATATCCCCCACACTATTACACCCCCACTACCAGCCTGAACCATTGATAAAAGGATGGATCCATGCCACCTAATAAAGTGGCCGGTGAGTGTATAAACACACTTCAAATGTTGACTACAGTATATATGATCAACTAATGGTGTGTGTTTAGGGCGGGGCTAACTACTTGATCAACCAATGGCAGAGGAGAGTTTGGTAAACCTGTTCTAAAACACATTCTCACATTTTGGTGGCACAGAAACAGCTCTTTCCCCTTAAAAACGAAATATAATTACTCCATTACACTTCCCGAGTTTACCTTTCAGCTCCAAAATCTTTATCTAAGCGAACAATATAAAAGGCGTTCAAACACTTTTAAGGGTAACAACTTGATTTAAATGCAAATTCTCACTATTATTGTATGTAACTATCGACTTATTACCTGCATTATTATGATATTGACTGTTTATTACCACTTATAAAGTACATATACTGCATGATCTTTTTCTACATCCCTAATCCTCCCTAATACCCAAACTATTGTCTTAATAATTACCAAGCAGCAAATTAGGAGTGTATGGAAGCAAAACTCATAGTTAATGGTTTGAAAATAGCAAGAATTGTACCTTACAAATAGTGTGTGACATGTTTTAAGTATGCACACAAACTCTATGAAAGAAAGTGGATAAGAAAAAAAGTCACTAAAAGCAACATCATGCAGTGAATAGATTTCAAACATCTTCGAATTGCTTCTCTGTTTCTAAACAGCATATATATTTTTATTCATGCTGATATTTAAGGATCTTGTTTTTCACAACATGTCTCCTCTAGATCATGGGAACAGGCTTAATCACATCCGATTCACACTAAACCTTCATTATATGACTCACAACCTTACCAACCGACCGCCAGATCACCTCTACACCTCCTCTAACAGCCCTGTCCCTCAGCCGTCCACCTCTGACTCCATCTCTGAACCCTCAGACTCATAACAAAGCCCTCCATTACCATCCAATCCTGGGTTTAGCGAGCTCCAGACTCCCACACTGCGCTCTCAGTGTCACTAATGCCTTCCTGGACCTCCAGAACGTTCTGGCAGCTTCTCAGATCTTCTGTTTTTTATCCCTTTCATGAAGCAATGATGTAGGTGCCCTCAAAACAATCCCTCTCACACATTTCACACCCATTTCCCGTCTGAACCGCTGACTGACGACACATATTTTTTGACCCCGAAAAAGCCGAGGAGCCTTTTAATTAAATAACTGCGTTGTGTGGTGAGATCGGGTTCGCTTTGACCCCGGCCTACACTCATTTCTAAGTGAAGTGAAGTGGAGAACACGCTCCAGCGATGAAGCTCTGGCGCCGATTCAGCAGAAGTTTAGGTTTCCAATCTTTCTTGTGAGTCATGACAGCGAGAAGAGGACAAAAGAAGGGCTTTTATCTCACACAGGAAACTTCAAGGAAGCTGTCAGTTCAGCTGAAGACAGGGTTATTATAGCTAACACAAAGCATAACAAAAAATTGGTATCTGAAATAAATTCATTCATTCATTCATTTTCTTTTTGGCTTAGTCCCTTTATTAATCAGGGGTCGCCACAGCGGAATGAACCGCCAACTTATCCAGCACGTTTTACGCAGCGGATGCCCTTCCAGCTGCAACCCATCTCTGGGAAACATCTATACACACTCATTCACACTCATACACTACGGACAATTTAGCCTACCCAATTCACCTGTACCACATGTCTTTGGACTGTGGGGGAAACCGGAGCACCCGCAGGAAACCCACACGAACGCAGGGAGAACATGCAAACTCCACACAGAAACGCCAACTGACCCAGCCGATGCTCGAACCAGCAACCTTCTTGCTGTGAGGCGAAAGCACTTCCTACTGCGCCACTGCATCGCCTGAAATAGGCTAAGTGATTAATAAAATAAAATAAAATAAAATAAAATAAAATAAAATAAAATAAAATAAAATAAAATAAAATAAAATAAAATAAAATAAAATAAAATAAAATAAAATAAAATTAAATTAAATTAAATTAAATAAGGTGGTTCATTCTGCTGTGGCTAAAAGAAATTGAGTGAAAACAAATTAAAAAACAAAACAAAACAAAAAAACAATACAAAACAAAAAACAAAACAAAACAAAACAAAGTGAAACGAGACAAAACAAAACAACCTAAAAAACTAAAGAAAAAACAACAAAAAAAAGCACCAAACCAAAGCTATACAAAACAAAACGAAATGAAGTGAAACGAGACAAAACAAAACAAAAAACAAAATAAAGTGAAACGAGACGGCAAAAAAAACTAAAGAAAAAACTAAAGAAAAAAACAACAAAACAAAACAAAGTGAAACAAGATGAAACAAAAAAACAAAAAAACAAAAAACAAAAAACAAAAAACAAAAAACAAAACAAAACAAAACAAAACAAAACAAAAACAAAAAACAAAACAAAACAAAACAAAACAAAAACAAAAAACAAAACAAAATAAAGTGAAACGAGACGAAAAAAAACTACAGAAAAAACTAAAGAAAAAACAACAAAACAAAACAAAAAAACAAAACAAAACGAAAAAAAAAAAAAAAAAACTAAAGAAAAAGTGAAGTTTACTTATAAACTAATTTCGAGAGGATCACGTGCTTATGATTGCTTGCAGCCAGTCCTGCATTATTCAATTTATGATTCACCAATCAGACGATTCCTAAGCCACTATAAAGACCCATTTTGAAGAACCCCCCCTTACACCCCTACTCCTCCTCCTTTCCTAGATGGGTGGCACTGTAGCCCAATGGTTAGCACTGTTGCCTCACAGCAAGAATGTCACTGGTTTTAGTCCTTACCAAGCCAGCTGACGTTTCTGTGCGGGGTTTACACGTTCTCCCCGTGCTCACATGGGTTTCCCCTGGGTTCCCCGGTTTCCTCCCACCATCCAAAAACCTGCAACTTAAGTTAATTGACTAATCCAAATCGGCACCATAGACATGCTCCTAGTAAGTAATTATCTCTTAAGAGCAATCACTATCTGTTTATACAGCAGGGGAATTCTCAAGATCTACCTGAGCTCAAACTCCCTTCTCGCCTTGCAAACGAGAGGGAGCCCAGGGCTCGAGGATCTTATGAGCTCAGGGCTCTCTCCTGGGACAGCATGACAAACAAGCTTTATAATCAATCATCAGCTAAGTGTGAACTGTTGAAACTAAAGAAAAAACAACAAAACAAAACAAAACAAAATAAAACAAAACACCAAAGCTATACAAAACAAAATAAAGTGAAACGAGACTAAACAAAACAAAAAAACTAAAAACAAAACAAAAAAAATAAAGTGAAACGAGACTAAACAAAACAAAAAAACTAAAAACTAAAAACAAAACAAAGTGAAACCAGACAAAACAAAACTGAAAAAACAAAAAACTAAAAAAAAACTAAAAAAAAAACAACAAAAAAACAAAACAAAACAAAGTGAAACGAGACAAAACAATACTAAAAAAAGAAAAAACTAAATAAAAAAGAGCAAAAACAACAAAAAACAACAAAAAAACAAACCAAACCAAAACAAAACAAAATGAAACGATACGAAACAAAACAAAAAACCTAAAAACTAAAGAAAAACTAAAGTAAAAACAACAAAACAAAACTTAACTAAACAAACACCAAACCAAAGCTATACAAAACAAAACGAAATGAAGTGAAACGAGACGAAAAAACAAAACAAAACAAAAAGCAACTAAAAACTAAACAAAAACTAAACAAAAAAAACAAAACAAAACAAAACAAAAACAGGCAGTTTATTATACTGTCCCTGAAGGAAATTGAGTGAAAACAAAATGAAATAAAATAAAATTTCTCATAACTACAGTAAAATAACTACCGCTAAAGCTGAAATATATAAATGATACAGCTAAACACCAACAATATCAGCAGTTTAAAATGTTTTAATAATTTAAAATGTTTTTAAGCATGCACAACATAAATTATACAGGTTACAAGTAACGTGCAGTGGGCACATCATAATTGCAGGGAGATTTGACCTCATTTTGACAGTATATTTGCTCATTTATAATTAAAAATCTTCTAAAAAAAAGTTTATATTTAACATATTGTGCCCCCAAAAGGTATAAAAACACTTATGGGCACTTCAAATCATAATAGAAGAGAAATTTGATTAGACTTTTACCATCTACCAAATTATGTTTACTTGACGTGGCCTCAGGATACTTTCAGGCACTTAAAATGATAATTACAGTGAGATTTTATTTAATTTGTACAAGACATCTACTCTTTTATTATTTGAAATCTACTTAAATGTATTCCTAAATGTAGCATATAGTGTCCTAAAACAATCTGACACTTTTGGAGAGATAAAATGATTATTACATTGAAATTGGCATCTACTTTACTAAATAGTGTTTAATACAGTGAGTTCCAAAAAGTACAGTATTCAGACACTTTTGGGCACATAAAGTCATAATTGCAGTGAGAGTTGACCAAATTTTGAACAGTATATTTATTGTTTTATCATTTTAAATTTTCTAAAAAAAAATTATATCTCTTCTACAGTAGCCCCAAAAACACTGGCATACAGGCAGTTCAGGAGATTTGATGTCATTTTTAACTGTCACGATCATTAGCAATCCAGCCTGTGCAGTAAACATGCAGATCACTTTAAATAACTACAAATCCACCAGTATATGGACAACTGTAATGCAACACACACACACACACACACACACACACACACACACACACACACACACACACACACACACACACACACACACACACACACACACACACACACCTGCTCCAAGTCTCCATTGATTACAATCACACAGCTGAAGCTGCTCAAAGACTGATTAGTTGGACTATTTATACAGCACACAAACACACTGACTTTGCTGAGTCTTGTTATACTGATTGTGAACATTACGACGCGTTTTCCTTGCCTTGCCTTCCGGGTTTGAATCTTGCTTTGTTGTGTTTGTTTTACGTTGTCTGCTGCCTGCCTTTTGACCATTTGCCTGCACTGACCACAACTCTGGATTGCCCGTATACATCTGTTTGTTTCTGTGTTGACTGTTGCTTGCCTGATCATTCTTAATAAACCTGCGTTTGGATCCGCACTCCGTTGCAGAGATGGCAAAAGTACACACATCCTTTACTTAAGTAGAAGTACAGATACTCATGTTTAAAACGACTCTGGTAAAAGTAAAAGTACTGACTACACTTTTGTATTAAAGTAAAAGTAAAGAAGTACTGCCTGAAAAATGTACAAAAGTAAAAAAGTAAAAAGTACCCATTTCAACCACAGTCCCAAAGACATGCGGTATAGGCGAATAATAATTCAACTAAATTTGCAGTAGTTTATATGTTTGTGTGTGTGCGCATGTGAATGTGTATGGGTGTTTCCCAGTACTGGGATGCAGCTGGAAGGGTATTCGCTGCGTAAAACAAATGCTGGAATAATTGGCGGTTCATTCTGCTGTGGCGACCCCTGATAAATCAGGGACGAAGCTGAAGGATAGCGAGTGAGAGGTAGGTAATCATCCGGACGCAAACTCACAGTGTTGTAGTTTTGCCGCTGTTCGATCAAAAACAACAGCTGCTATTCATGTTGATACACTCTGTCTATCATAATAAATAATGTCTTACATTTTACACTCAATTCTGTCCAAAATATATTGATTTTTTCTTTTGCTAAAATAAATACTTATCAGACATGACCGCAAACTATTTTTTTGCATTAGGCTAAAGCTGCTTATTCTCTTCAAAGAGCAGCTCTCATATATAACCCGCTATTTCAGTGTTTTTTTAGGTATTGTGGTAATTTTATTTAATGAATAAACATTAATTCTGTTACAGTATTTCTCAGTCACTGTGGTCCATTTCTCAGATCAGAATTGAAATTCTCCAAACTCACTGTTCAATCTTCAGATCATCATCGTGTCACTTGTGCACATCAGAAAAGCAGTTTCGCATTATGAACAAGTTGCAAATGCTTTTGTTCATCCATGCAAATGATTATATGCAATTCTCTGATGTTTCCTATATTATCAGTTGCTTATGTCATGTTGATCAACATGTATTATTTTATTTCTGTTGAATAGACTCACCCCCACAACATTTAATCGTTCAAATGCCTGAACAAGTTGTCTTAATATTTAGTCATAATGCATTTTTTTACATTTTTCCCAGGTGAATCTTGACTTTTTCTAATGAAGGTCTAAAAGGAGGTTGTCCTATGTTCACATTTTTACTTTTGTTTTTTCTTTGTGCTATGCAGTGCTCTCTTTTACTTTCTGTATCAGAATAACATGATCTGGCAACAAATTACAGTACAAACAGCACAAATATTGCCATAGTTTACACCAGAACAGCCCTCCAGAGTACACTGTTATTGACAACATGACTACTAAGTAATTTGAGTCTTATTCATATACAATGACACAAGGACATGTCATTAAGACGCCACTGACATGTTCACTGACACAGAAATTTAGTTTTGAGAGATGAACTGAAGGATTTTGAGCAGGAGACCCATGCTTTTGCAGGTAATCCATGTTGTTTTGCTATTTATACGTGTTGTTTTGAGAAATGCACTTAGACCTACTGTTTTACAAATTTCAGTTCTGATCTGAGAAATGTGCCAAAGTGACTGAGAAAAACTGTAATACATTTATTCTATGCTAAAAGCAACATACACAGGTAAGACAGGTAACACACATAAACTGCCCAGTATAGTTACCTTTGTTGTTGTAAAATATTTGTTAAAATTATTAATTGAAGACAACAGTATATAGGCCTATATGTAAAATCATATAGTCAATCAAATCAATAAAAACTGAAAAACAGCATACATTCTGTATTAGGAAATATGAACTCATCAGAAATAAAAGAAAGAGGGGGAGGTCACGTGACCCTTGCACGCGATGGTTGACAGACACTGATGCTCCGTCCAAACCCTCTTTCTTTTGTAGTTTAACAAGTTTATAAGTATCGACAGTCAGTATTTTTGACGTGTGAAAGTATTACTTCAATGTATGCAACCAGGAAACAAGACTCTTCTCCGTCTACAACCCCCTCAGGAAAGAAAAAGATGAAGCTAGCTAGCACCGAAGCTAATCTAACCGACGCCATTGCGGAGGCGCTTTCGAAACAGCAAATCTCGTTGGAAACAACGGTTCAGAATGCTATACGAGCGGCAATGGAAGATGTTAAATCATCTCTGATAGAGCTCCGCCAAGATGTACAATCTCAAACGAACACGGTACGAGACTTGATATCAAAGGTGGACAAGATCCAGGGTGAGACACGACAGATCAAGAAAGATTTAAATATGTGCACAAGGGAGCAGCAAAATCTCACCTTAAAAATCGCCGAGTTAGAGGACCGGTCTCGCCGTAACAACGTGCGCCTTGTGGGGCTCCCGCAAGGCCGGGAAGGAGATAATCCAGTAGGGTTTCTCCAAAAGATGCTCCCTATCTGGATACCAGCGCTGAGGAACAAGGGTCCAATTGAAATCGATCGAGCGCACAGAATTTACGGCTCTGGTAAATCCCGCACTTTATTGTTTCGAGTGTTACGGTACCCGGACCGACAAGCGATACTTCAGGGTGCCAGGGAAGCAACGAAAACCGAGCCGATTCGGGATCAAGATCACCTGTTGCGTTTCTTCGCTGACTACAGTGGATTTACCTCCCGTAAACGGCAGGCATTCGGGAGTCTTCAAAAGGAGCTGCATGCGCTGGGGATCCCAAACTTTCTGATCTACCCGGCCGTTCTTCGTGTCAATTTTGGCGGTAATCAACAATCATTTGATTCGGTTAAAAAAGTGGAGGAATTCTTAGAAGAAGTCCGTAATGGTCACGCATCTGGTGCGAGACGTAAACTGTCTTTTTACGGTCCACCCCCGCCTTCAGAGTCAATGGACGAATAAAAAGTACATAAACGGGTTTGGAATAAACACCTCTGCTCTCCATGTAAAACATACAATTTAACATTCTGTTTCAGAGGGCATGAGACCTGGGAGTTAAGTTTAGTTCATTTATTCACGTATATTTTATATTTGGTTGTTGGTATTATTATTATTATTATTAATATTTTTTATATTATTTATTTTAGTGTCATTAGTTAACTTATTTATTTTTGGCATTTCGTTTATATCTTTGTTTGTTTTTTATATTATTTAATTATTATTATTTAAAATGTTTTAATCATTTATTTTAGTTATCTACTCGTTAACTTAAACTACTTAAATTTGGTTTATTTATATGATTTCCTTTATACAGAGGTATTTGACTGTCATTACTGTTTATATCAAGTATACAGTTATGTTTCATGTTCAATGGAAGAGGGTGGCCGACGTTGACGTTTTGGTGAACGAAGGTGATGGTGCCACGGGCCCTTATAAGGTTGGGGAATTTTGCGGTCTCAGGGGGTATTTGTTCATGTTCTTTTTTCTGTATTTTTTGCATTGTTTCAGTTTTGTTTAGGCAGTTAAATTCTGGTTGTGGAAGAACTCTTAAAATTCGTATTATTTTTCAAATAGATTATGGATAAATACAAGGTTTTATCACTTAATATTAGAGGACTTAACAGTCCAAACAAGAGAGCTAAACTTTTGATTTATTTACGGAGGAAAAGGGTTGATATCGCTTTTATTCAAGAAACACATCTGAAAAATGCAGATGTTCAAAGGTTACAGAATAAGTTTTATAAAGTTGCAGCTTTCTCCACTGATAACACTAAAACTAAAGGCACTATTGTTTTGATATCTCGTAGCCCTAACATCAAGATTGATAGACAAAGTCAAGATCAATCTGGTAGACTTGCCTATGTTTGCACTAATATTAGGGGAAAGAAAATTGCATTTGTTTCTATCTATGCCCCTACAGTATTTGAAGCAAATTTTTTTTTGAAGATTGCTAACCACTTGATTTCACTTATAGATTACTCTCTGATCATTGGGGGGGACATGAATGCAGTTATTGATCCAGTATTGGACAGATCTTCCTCCTGTAATCAAGTCCAGCTTAACTCTTCGGCCGCGCTCAAAGATTTTGTAAAGGCATTGAATTTGGTCGATATTTGGAGATCTTGGAACCCCTCAAGTAGAGACTACACATTTTTCTCGACAAGGCATCTCACATATTCAAGAATAGACTATTTATTGTGCTCAAAAGAACTTTTGTCCTATTTTGATCAGATGATGATACTACCAGCTATTCTTGCAGATCATAATCCTTTAATGGTAGATTTCAATTGTAATTCATTTGTAGAAAGATCTCTGCGATGGCGTTTTAATACCTCACTTTTATTGAATAGCCAGTTCGATGTAGACTTCAAAGCCAAATTGTCTGAATTTCTTTTATTTAATATAGGCTCTGTGGAGGACCCCATATTTGTGTGGGAAGCTACAAAAGGTTTTATAAAAGATTTCTCCATAGCTTTTGCTACTAATTTAAAAAAGATGCAAAATCAGAGAATTGACTATTTAGAAAAAGAATGTAAATCGCTTGAATGTTCCCTAAAATCTTCATTCTCCAAATCTACAGTTAAGAGACTTCAATCTTTTAAAACGGAACTAAATGATCTTCTGAGAAGGAAAGCTGAATTTGTACTCCACAGAACCAGACAGAATTATTACTCTAATGGTGCTAGACCAAGCAGACTTTTAGCCCTTAAACTAAAACAAAATCAAGCGAAAGCGTACATTGATGTAATCAATCACCCAGCCAAAGGACTAGTTAGGAATACTAAAGAAATTAACTCAGCATTTTCTGACTTCTTTTCTAAACTTTATATATCTGAATATAATCTCTCAAGTCATAACTGTACTTCCTTCTTGCACCCTCTTATTTTACCACAGCTTAATAACGAAGAAGCAGAACAGTTAGGGCAGCCTGTTACCCTGGAAGAACTTAAAGAGGCATTACAGGGTGCTAAAAAAGGCAAGGCACCAGGTTTAGACGGGATTCCCGTTGAGTTATTTCTTAAGTATTTTGATCTTCTCGGTCCTGTCTTTTTGGCTGCCATTCATGAGGCAGTAAATATTGGGGCCTTTCACCCTCAGTTGAATATAGCACTTATTTCGCTGATCCCAAAAAAAGGAAAAGACCACTCAAACTGTGCAAATTACAGACCCATTAGCTTGTTAAACACGGATATAAAAATGTATGCTAGAATTTTAGCTTTGCGATTACAACGATACATTAATAAATTAGTTCATCCAGATCAGACTGGCTTCATGCCAGGTAGATTAGCATCAGACAACATCCGGAGACTACTGCATGTCATACACGAAGCCCAGGATTGTCCCACTCCAGCTGCGGTTCTTTCCTTAGATGCAGAAAAGGCATTTGACCGGCTGGAGTGGGACTATCTCTGGTCCGTTTTGGAGGTTTTTGGCCTTGGAACTAATTTCATTAATATGATAAAGGTATTATATAGGAATCCAACAGCTTCTGTTATAACTAATGGGCTACATTCTTCACCTTTTAATTTAGGGCGAGGCACTAGACAGGGGTGCCCATTGTCCCCCATGCTATTTGCTTTGTCGCTTGAGCCACTAGCACAGCTGATAAGACAAGAAGACATTTGTTCTTTTTCAGTTAAGTCTTACAAACAGTGTATATCTCTTTATGCGGATGATATACTTTTGTTTATTTCAGACCTACAAACTTCCTTTCCCCGTATACTGAATGTATTTGGAAAGTTTGGTATGTTTTCCGGATACAAAATCAACTGGGATAAATCCTCTTTGCTCCCTCTTAACTCCATAGCTAAACATATTAAGTTGTCATGTAATGTCCCCATACAAAATTCCTTGACTTATCTAGGCATTGCTGTTCAGTCATCTTTGCAAACTATCCCGGACACCAACTATTTGCAATTTTTATCTGGGGTGGAACAAGATCTCCGAAGGTGGACCTCAATGCCTTTATCATTGCATGCTAGAATAGCAAGTGTTAAAATGAACATCTTGCCGCGAATTAATTTCCTTAGTTCTATGATTCCGTTACCCGCTCCAAAAAAGTTTTGGCACAAACTTAACTTTATGATTCGTAAATTCATATGGAATGGTAAGCAACCTAGATTAAAATTTGAAACTCTACAACGTACAAAAGATAATGGGGGACTAGCTCTTCCAAATTTCGAATTATACCATAGGGCTTTTCAAATAAAATGTATTCATGTTTGGCTTAACCCACTCTCTAGAGTTCCTTGGAGACAAATTGAAATGAAATTAGCTGATAAATATAGATTACAAGATATTCTGTTTTCTGGGCTAAATAACAAACAGTGTATGCAAGCTTTTGGTCCAATTATTGGCAATACGATGGTAAATTTTAGATTAATGGAAAAATACATTCATTATTCACATAAATGGCACATCCATACACCTATTTGGAATAATAATGATCTTCGATCTGGGGGTGCACCATTTCTTTCAAGAAAATGGATGCAGAAAGGCATTTATACTCTAAAAGATATTTCTGGTTCTAATGGCATATTAAGTTTTCAAGAACTTTGTGAGCGGTATGAAACGGAACCTTCTTCTCTCTTTTTATATCTGCGATTAAGATCGGCCATGAAGGCCTATGGGGTTCCCTGGGGGGGGAATCTTCCCACTCATCCAATCATTGCTTGGTTTGATCTGTCCTCTACTAATCATTCTACCTCATGGATGTACAGAAAGGCCTTAGAGGATACAGCAAAGCATTTAGCTATACAGCGCAGTTGGGAAACTGACTGTCACCTAGAAGAGGGTGCCACAGACTGGGAAAGAGTATGGCAGAACATTTTTACCTCATCTAAAAATCCCAATCACCAACTCATTCACTATAACTTTTGTCATAGAACCTACTGGACCCCACTCAAAAGACATCGTATCAATGCCTCCTTTAGTCCTCTCTGTGATAAATGTCCCGACCAGGAACTTGGATCTTTTTTCCATATGATGTGGGAATGTGGAAAAGTACAAAAGTTTTGGAATGAGGTCTGTGTTATCTTATCTAAAATTATTGAATATCCCATACCAGTGAATCCTTCTATTCTATTACTGAGCGATGATTCTACGTTAAACCTCACCAAGCTACAAAAGGCAGTTTGGCTGGCTGGCTTAACCTCTGCAAAAAAACTACTAGCCCAACATTGGCTGCCTCCACATAATTTGGACACCTACAAGTGGTTGGTGCAACTTCAGGACATTATAATGTTGGAATTATCCACAGCTCGAGTGAACTTGGTACAAATGAGTACAATAAAGATCTGGACTTCAGCTGCTGACAAAATCTCTTTGTTTATTGCAAAGCAATGATAAGGATCCAGAATGATTGCCTTACTTGGTATAATTGATATTGTATTTTGTTTTTCTGTTAACTTTTATTCACTGGATACCCTAGTTTCGAGAGACCGCAGGGGAGGGGGGTGGGGGTATTTGAATTGTTATATTTCATTATACAGTTTTTTCAGCCTGTATGTTTTGTTAACAATAAAAAAAAAAAAAAAAAAAAAAAAAAAAAAAAAAAAAAAAAAAGAAATAAAAGAAAGAAACCGCAATGCACACATTTTTAGTATTTGATTGTTTTAGTAAATGTACTAATCTTTACAAAAAGCACTATTTTTCGCGGTATTCGATTGAAAGACCAGAGAAAGCCCGTATGATCGGAAGTGGACAAAAGGCTTAAACATTTAAACAGCATGTTTTTGACTGGAATGTATCTCGTTTACCTTTAATCCGATTGAGCAAAAGTTGTCTTATTACCGTGTAAACAGGGCAGCAGCATCAGTCATGTTAAATTCGCCGACTCCCTCTGTCACTGCGTAGTAATCCTAGCCTTTCTCGTAGTAATATTTATGAACTAGGCCATGTACGGTGCGCTATAGCCTTGAAGAAGCCGTGCGCTGCAGCACGCAGGCGCACAATGAGGAAAAATAGACTGACTGCATCAAAAATGCGCTCATATTATTGTGCAATGACAAGAAATAATACAGATCGCGCCACCAAACACATAAAAACTAAAGTAACGACCGTGATTTAAAAAATGTAAGAAGTAGAAAGTACAGATATTTGTGTACAGAATGTGGTTTTGCATTGTCTTTGCAGTGTCTTTTTTTACTGTCACAACTGTTTTTGATTTGGGGTTGTACAATATATCTACAAACAACTGTGGTTTGTTGTGTAGCCAATCAAAAAATGTAAATAAAAAAATTATTAAGGGCGCTAATAATGTTAACTTAATTTACGTTTAGATTTTGAAATATATATATTTTTATTCCATCTCCAGGTTGGAGGAAAGTCCTTACCCCAGGTGGAGGAGTTCAAGTATCTTGGGGTTTTGTTCACGAGTGAGGGAAGGATGGAACGTGAGACTGACAGGCGGATTGGTGCAGCAGCAGCAGTAATGCGGTCGATGTACTGGTCCGTTGTGGTGAAGAAGTAGCTGAGCCGAAAGGCAAAGCTCTCGATTTACCAGTCAATCTATGTTCCTACTCTCACCTATGGTCATGGCTTTGGGTCATGACCGAAAGGACAAGATCTCGGATACAATCGGACAAAATGAGTTTCCTTCGCAGGGTGGCCGGGCACACCCTTATCAATAGGGTGAGGAGCTCTGTCACCCGGGAGGAGCTCGGAGTAGAGCCGCTGCTCCTCCACATCGAGAGAAGTCAGCTGAGGTGGCTCGGGCATCGGTTTCGGATGCGTCCTGGACGCCTACCTAGCGAGGTGTTCCAGGCATGTCCCACCGAGAGGAGGCCTCGGGGAAGACCCAGGACACGCTGGAAGGACTATGTCTCTCGGCTGGCCTGGGAACGCCTCGGGATCCCCCCAGAGGAGCTGGAGAAACTGTCTGGGGAGAGGAAAGTCTGGGGTTCTCTAGACTGCAGCTCCCGCGACTTGGCCCCGGAAAAGCAGTAGAAAATTAATGAATGATGAATGAATATTTTTTTTTTATTCCAGCCAAGCTAAACGAAATACGATTTTCTCCAGACGAAAATTATAATATAATATAGTGTGAATTTTTTTTTCTTATCTGATATATTAAAAATAAACATTTTGTCTTGAACTGTATCTACCAAAACAACATTTTCTCTCTTTCCTTCCAATAAGCAACCTTTGTATTTGGTATTCTGTTATATAACGCAATGACATTCATACATTTTTAAGTCTGACTTAAGTGTTCAACAGCGTTTTGAGGTCAACGTGCATTAAATAAAGTGGCCTTTATTTGTCTTTCGGTGATGAACAGTACTCAAATCTGAGGTAAAAGCCAAACGCAGAAGAGATTCTTCATACATATTTAAATACAACAGCCCTGTTTCACATACAGCTTCTATGAATAGAAAGAAGCTTTTCTAAAGTACTGATGCAGAATACTGAGCTTTTCTTCATATACCACCTGTTGCTGTTTTGGCAGTTGGTAAAATATACATCTCGGTAGAAGCTCATTAAAAATAATTAGGTTTTTAATTGGCCACGACTGAATATATTAAGGAGAAAAGATCTAGAAATGAACAATAAGTTGGGTTTCTGAGTAAGGTGGATGTTTCCAAATGCTCCAAAATATTTTATTTAACCAGTGTGAAATATCTGAAACTCGTATTCGTGTTGCTTGATATTAGGGGAGTTATTTTCTTCTATGCAATGGATTGCGTAGATGTGTGAGTTATAGAATAGGACGAGGCGCTGAGAGTCTCTGTCAGATGTCAGCAGATTCTCGCAGCTGAAACGCCCCGGGATCTGCTGCTTTGTGCTGAGAAAAACACTGCTGGATCTGCATAAATCAACATCTGATAACAGCGCTGGAAAAAAAGAAAGCATGCTTTCTAAATGCACATTTGCCAATATAGTGGAAATGGATGTGCAATTATATTAAATGTTTAAAATTAGTATTTTTTCATGTTTGTGAAAGAAGACACAGTATTGTTTGCATCTGAGTGGTTTGACAACCATTATTGTCACTTATATGTACAGATGTGGGCACAATATTTGGTCCACTTCAATTTTGTCCAGGCCAGATTCATTAAGTTTGCTCTTTTAATCCTTCTATTGAACTACAATTTGAAAGCAAAAGGTCGCTGGTTCGCTTCCCAACTGGGTCAGTTGGCGTTTCTGTGTGGAGTTTGCATGTTCTCCCGTGTTCATGTAGGTTTCCTTCGGGATGAATTGGATCAACTTAATTGGCTATAGTGTGTGAATGGGAGAGTGTATGGGTGTTTTCCAGTGCTGGGTTGGGGCTGGAAAGGCATCTGTGACATAAAATATATGCCAGAGTAATTGGTGGTTCATTCCACTGTGGAAACACCTGATAAATCAGCGACTAAGCTGAAGGATAGTGAGTGGATGAGTAAACTCATATTATATGGTCATACTTTCAGGACCTGGTATAAGAACTCTGGCAGCTGCAGTCTAGAAAATATGACCATATCACCTCAATTTTATCCTCCTTACACTGGCTGCCTATTAAGTTCCGTATTGATTATAAAATATAGCTTCTTACCTATAAAGCTTTAAATAATCTAGCTCCTTATCTAACCAAATTTCTGTCTTGCTACAATCCAACCCGCTCTTTAAGATCTCAAACCTCAGGGCTTCTGGTAGTACCTAGAACAGCAAAGTCTACTAAAGGAGGTTGAGCCTTCTCATTTATGGCTCCTAAAATCTGGAATAGCCTTCCTGATAATGTCCGAGGCTCAGACACACTCCGTCAGTTAAGGGAACGTCTATGTTAAGCTGCTTTGACACAATCTACACTGTAAAAGTGCTATAAAAATAAACATGAATTGAATTGAATTAAATATGACAACAAAAGTGGTTTTCGGACCTTAGATATCAGCCTGGAAACCCCCAAAACCAACATATGATCTTTTATAATGCATAATAGGATTTTAATCTTCAAATCCTCTTTAACTTCAAATGCATAGGGATAAATCAATCGTTCTTAGGAGTTATGCACAGTGGTTCTTCTCTTTGGGAATAATCTTTAACTTTAATTAGAGTGCATTTATAATTGCATTGAATTTGCTTATTCACTTTCATAAAGTTCATTTCCATGAATACTTGAAGTAAATGTATGAGATCTTGTAGTGATACCTCCACTTTCTGTCCCTGATGAGAAGCAGCACTCTGTAAAGTCACAGACAATTTGGTTCTGCTCAACTCATGTATAAAAATGAAGCTTTCTTGTACATTTTGAGCTCAGTTGATAATTTGAAAGTGTCTCCGAATTTAGCAATCCGACATGGTTGTTTAAAAAATAAAAAGCTACACACTACACCAGATATAGGGTCAGAAACTGCATTAATCGCTACAACAAAAAATCCAACCAATTTTGCTATCTTAAATCCAGACAAGCTCCACAAAAGGAGTAATGTCATTCTTCAGCTCAATAATCTCATCTCATCAATATGATTACTAAACACTTTCTTTTAAAGGTGTATGCTGATTTGTTCAAAAATAACATCTTTTCAGCTAGATAACATCTTTGAATATCTTTGCATTAGATATCAGTGAGCTTTAGAGGATCTGTTGGTTTAAGCAGAACTGATGGAGGTTTTGAGTTTAGAAAACCTGTCTGAAAACAGTTATTATTTTTAGACGCCAATATGATTTTCTTGGCCGATATGATACTGTTTTCAACAACAACACAACGCTTGGCCAATTTTGATAACAATATTAGTCAATTGTATACAGTACTAGTTATTTTGTCTATTAAATAACTTTACTAAATATAGATTGGATTTAACGTTCAACTGTACAACATTTTAGATTAAAATTAAGTGTATGACACTCTTCAAATGTGATTTTGGCTATTCCGTATTCTCGGAAGGCTCGAACCAGCGACCCTCTTGCTGTAAGGCAACAGCGCTACCCACTGCGCCACCACGCCGCCCCTTTAAATAATTTACCTTTACCAAAATTAACCTTTTGTAAAGCTGCTTTGAGGTGAAGCAGTGGCGCAGTAGGTAGTGCTGTCACCTCACAGTAAGAAGGTCGCTGGTTCAAGCCTTGGCTGGGTCAGTTGGTGTTTCTGTGTGGAGTTTGCATGTTCTCCCTGCGTTCGCGTGGGTTTCCTCCGGGTGCTCCGGTTTCCCCCACAGTCCAAAGACATGCGGTACAGGTGAATTGGGTAGGCTAAATTGTACGTAGTGTATGAGTGTGTGTGGATGTTTCCCAGAGATAGGTTGCACCTGGAAGGGCATCTGCTGCGTAAAAACGTGGTGGATAAGTGGCCGGTTCATTCCGCTGTGGCGACCCCAGATTGATAAAGAGACTAAGCCAAAAAGAAAATGCATGAATGAAAGCTGCTTTGAAATTGAAACAATAATTATTGTGAAATGCGCTATACAAATACACCTGAATTGAATTATATTGAAATCTCATACATCAATTCACCTTTATTTGTATAGCGCTTTTACAATGTAGATTGTGTCAAAGCAGCTTCACATAGAAGATTATAGTAAATTGAAACAGTGTCAGATCAGTTTTCAGTGTTTAAGTTCAGTTCAGTTTAGCTCAGTTCAGTGTGGTTTAATAATCACTACTGAGAGTCCAAACACTGAGGAGCAATTCCATCGATGCGCAGCTCTACAGATCCCGAACCATGCAAGCCAGTGGCGATGTTATTGAACATCACTGTTCAATAACAACTTAGAGACTCAAGCAGACTCTTTGAGAGCAGTATATATTATTGCACATCAGTGCAGACGCCTCAAGCAAACACTGCAGACTGATGAACTATTCCTGAACCTCCAGTGAACAGATCATCTAAAAGCCCCAGCAGTGATTAAGCTTGACTTGGTCAGTAGTCTGTTAAATTTCCATTGAGTGCAGAAGAAACTAACCTAAAGCACTTACAAATTCAGAAACGCAAGCCCTTTGGGTATGATAAAAACAAAATCTGACCTCTTTTAAATAAATATTTATGCTCTTTGTAACATAAGGAGAAATGACAGAAACAATCAGGTCAAGTACATCCACCAGTGCGGGAGATTTCGACCAAATCAAAACAAATTGTGATCTAGACATTTGTTTTGCGTGTGTGGGACAGAAAAGTTTGCATGTAAATGATAAACGCGCCCTGAGTCAGGTCTAAAGAATGCTCTGTTTACGACTTAACTAGATGCACAATGTCTATTGCTAGTTAGAGGCAAAACAACACTTCAGGCAAGCAGACAAAGTACATAAACACTGGAGTGAAATCAGTCCAGCAAACGTCCTGCATGGTGCAAAAGGGGGACTCAGGACGCCCTTGGCAGTTGATCGCATGGAGCTGGACTCTCAGGAATGTTCCTTATTCCACTTCATTGGATTAACTGCTTAATGTCCTCATTTGCATATTAATGACTCGGCAGCTTGTCTCGCTTTAATAGAGGACTCACAATGTAAGGAGGAATGTTCGAGCGAGTGACCTTTAACTCGGGTGTCCTCAAAAAACAAATATTCTGTGGTTTTGCATTTTAGGATATATATTATATATATATTATATACATATATAATAAGATTAGTTTAATAAGATTTAAAACAAATAATAATTCCTATCTATTTGAGTAAAGCACAATCATTCATTCATTCATTCATTCATTCATTTTCCTTCGGCTTAGTCCCTTTATTCATCAGGAGCTGCAGAAGCGGAATGAACCACCAACTTATCCAGCATATGTTTTACACAGTGGATGCCCTTCCAGCTGCAACCCAGTACTGGGAAACACAAATACACACTCACATTCACACACATACAGTCAATTTACGGCCAATTTAGTTTATTTAATTCAACTATAGTGCATGTCTTTGCAACCCAGTACTGAAAAACACCCATACATATATACACATATACTGTCACGATCACCAGCGACCTACTACCAGAGATCGCTGGTAAACACACTCACATTCATATGGACAACAAATCCGCCATGTTTTGGACTACAACACCCACTCATACAACACACACACACACACACACACACACACACACACACACACACACACACACACACACACACACACACACACACACACACACACACACACACACACACACACACACACACACACACACACACACACACACACACACACACACACACACACACACACACACACACACAGACACACACAACTGGTTCCAGATCATGACTGATTACACTCCCACAGCTGAAGCTGCTCAAGGACTGATTTATGCACTACATAAGGAGCACAAACACAAACACTGTGGCTGAGCCTTGTTATCCGTTTAGTGACATTACAAGTTTTCCTTTTTTTTTTAATGAAATAATTAGTACCAAAGTCCTTAAGTCTAAGGTCAGCACTCAATAATTTATTAAATGAATCACAGGAGAAGATAAAAATAAATAAATAAATGTTTCACTTTCTCTTTTTTTTCTTTTCTCCTGTGATTCATCTAATAAATTATTGAGTGTTACCTTCTTTGGCTCTTGTTGTTTTATAAAGAAAATTATAATAATTTTCAAAATATATATATATATTTTTTTTGAAAATTTTTATAAATTCTGGGTTGCAGCTGGAAGGGCATCCGCTGTGTAAAACATGTGCTGGATAAGTTGGCGGTTCATTCTTCTGTGGCGAGCATATTTTTCAATTGAAAAAATTTGGTGACAGCACTAAACTTATCTGGTAGAGCACAGTGATTTACATTTAACTTTTTAAAAAGACAACAAAAAGTTTGTTTTTCATTACATTATACACAGTTATTAGCCCCCCTGAATTATTAGCCGCCCTGTTTATTTTTTCCCCCAATTTCTGTTTAATAGAGAGAAGATTTCTAAACATAGTAGTTTAATAACTCATTTCTAATAACTGATTTATTTTATCTTTATCATGATGACAGTAAATAATATTAGACTAGACATTTTTCAAGACACTTCTACAGTATACAGCTTAAAGTGACAATTAAAGGCTTAACTAGGTTAATTAGGTTAACTAGGCAGGATAGGGTAATTAGGCAAGTTATTGTACAACGATGGTTTGTTCTGTAGACTATCGAAAAAAATCTAGCTTAAAGGGGCTAATAATTTTGACCTTAAAATGGTTTTTAAAAATTTTTAAACTGCTTTTATTCTAGCCGAAATAAAACAAATAAGACTTTCTCCAGAAGAAAAAATATTATCAGACATACTGTGAAAATTTCCTTGCCCTGTTAAACATCATTTGGGAAATATTTAAAAAAGAAAAAAAAAATTCAAAGGGGGGCTAATAATTCTGACTATAACTGTATATATTATAACGATATTATATGTCTATATATAGACAAAACACAAACACAAAAAAGCCCTTCCAGCTGCAACCCATCTCTGGGAAACATCCACACACACTCATACCCTACGGACAATTTAGCCTACGCAATTCACCTGTACCTCATGTTTTTGGCCTGTGGGGGAAACCGGAGCACCCGGAGGAAACCCACGCGAACGCGGGGAGAACATGCAAACTCCACACAGAAACGCCAACTGACCCAGCCGAGGCTCGAACCAGTGACCTTCTTGCTGTGATGTCTAAATTACTAAAATGCTTTTCTTCAGAAGAAACTAACAAACAAAAATATATATTTTTTTAAATTTGGAAGAAAATGCTATCAGATCTTCATACAGTGCAGCTGCAAAATAGTAACATAATGAATTGTCATTTTATAGTTTTCATTTTATTATCTTATTTTATTAATTTCAATTTATACTTTTTAAAACTGGGCAGAACGGTGGCGCAGTGGGTAGCACAAACGCCTCACAGCAAGAAGATCGCTGGTTCGAGCCCAGTTATTATTATTAGCAACTCAGTGGCGCAATGAGTAGCAATGCCGCCTCACAGCAAGAAGGTTGCTGGGTCAGTTGCGTTTCTGTGTGGAGTTTGTATGTTCTTCCCGTGTTTGCGTAGGTTTCCTCTGGGTGCTCCGGTTTACCCCCCAAGTCCAAAGACATGCGCTATAGGTGAATTGGGTAAGCTAAATTGTCCTTAGTGTATGTGTGTGAATGGAAGTGTATGGGTGTTTCCCAGTGATGGGTAGCAGCTGGACGGGCATCCACTGCGTAAAACATTTGCTGGATAAGTAGTCAGTTCATTCCGCTGTGGCAAACCCTGATGAATAAAGGGACTAAGCCAAAAAGAAAATAATGAATGAATAAATCTTAAAACTTTGCCACTCTCATTCAACCAGACATTTTGACAGCAAGAAGTTTCTAATGATTTAAATTATCATAAATCTGCATGATCCCTTTTTTATTTTAATACACTACTGGTCAAAAGTTTGGGGTCAGTTTTTTTTCATGTTTTTTTTTTTTAAAGAAAATTATTCTGTTCATCAAGGCAGCATTTATTAAATGCCTTCTTCTTGTATGCAGTTTCAAATGAAATAATTCCTCCAGTAATTATTGCTTTATTACTATCACCATTAATAATAATTATAATAATAATAATAATAATAATAATAATAATAATAATAATAATAATAATAATAATAATAATAATAATTATTATTATTATTATTATTATTATTATTATTATTATTATTATTTGAGTGATTTTTGAAGGATCGTGTGACTCTAAAGACTGAAGTAATGAAGCTGAAAATTCATTTTAAAAAACCTGGAATAAATGATTAAGTTAAATTATAAACTACTTTTGAACAGTTATTTTATAGTGCAATAACATTTTACAATTTTACAATTTGTACTGTATTTTTGATTAAATAAATACAGCCTTGGTGAGCAGGAGAAGCTTATTTAAACATTTAAAAATTGTACAGACCCCACACCTTTGTACTGATCCCAAACTTTAAAGTTCAGATCAGAATGCTTAGCTTTTTTTTTTTTTTTGCTTTTTATTACATAAATAAATCTGTTACACTCAATGATGATGCAACTATTTCTCCAATAATGTCACATTTTATTTGCACAAGTCACTTTACTTTACAATACTGTAATATGGTTTATTAAACATATGTTACCAGCAATGTGTGAAATCCCAGTATTGTATAGAATGCCTAAGAAATGTATAGAATGCCTGATGGTTTTAGGCAGAGTATGAAATATCAGCTTTTTGTAAAGATTTTGCATACTTTTTCTAGGCATTCTACACAATTCAGGCATTATATACAATGACAAGTATTATTTAGGAAGTGTCAGTGTCAGAAGAGCACAATAACAACCTTCACTGATCATTACGTATTTTAAAGTGAAAGGAATATGAAATAAAGCATATGTTTCTTACCGGAAAAACAATGACAGCAGAACTGAGACTGAAGTATTTGTTATAATATTGTCTGTGATGTGGCAGTGGAACCTCATACCGGAAATACACTTGTCTTACAATAACGTTCAACATTCATGTGCTTCGATCGCCATCATCAAACAACAACCCAAATGCCACCGCCAACGTCAGTGATGAGAAAAATGATGGGGGTAGGCCGCACGGAAACTCGGCATTCTTTAGAGTGCCTAGGCAATGTGTAATGTAGCAATCATTTCATACTTTGACGTTCGATTTTTAGGCATTTTATACATTCCCTAGGCATTCTATAGAGTGCCAGATTTCACACATTGCCAGTAACAGATATACCAAATAACTTTAGGGAATTTAATTTGATGCAGATACCAAAAGGGATGCTTAGCTGTTGACCTATTTATGTACTTATTTACTTTCAGAGATGTATAGTAACGAAGTAGAACTACTTCACTACTGTACTTAAGTACTAAAAGGTTGTATATGTACTCTACTGGAGTATTGTTTTTTTCTACTTTTACTTCAGTACATATTTTCGATGAGCTTAATACTTTTACTCCAGTAGATTTTTTATGTGTTGCATAGTTACTCGTTACAATTATAAAAATGTTACGAATCAATCATTCATTGATCAGACGATCAAAGAAGACAGTGCTGCCTGCCTGCATTGAGAGCACTTTAGTTTGTTTTAGACATGGAAAACCCAGAAATTCCACCTTCAACTCTTTCACTTTCAACTGTTCGTGCATGGCGATGAGGAAAAAGACCACCCGTGACCCTATTTAGAGCCAATGTTTGCATTTGTCGGAGTGAAAGACAGTTCATATAGAATGAAGTGCATCTCTACCGTCGGATTTGAAGAAACATGTCAAGTTAAAGATAATATAATACACAAAACAGCAGTTTGAGCTATCCATAAGAGCTAGAAAAGTTAACTACCGTTAGCTACCCGCGGTTCATATCATGCTACAATGTTCACATAACGTTAACTGTCTATCATAAAGGCTGTCACGCTGAATGGTGCTTTTGACCCATATATATATTTATTTATTTATATTATAAATCGTAAACCATGGTTCTTTTTGTTCTGCTTAATCCTGTGCCCCAAAAAAGATATTTAAAATAAACAAAACAATATGTCTTTTGACTGCTTTTTTAAAAATAAATACATAACGCAATACTTGTACTTTTACTTTCAGTACTTGAGTAGTAAATTTTTAAATAAACTACTTGCAATGCTTAAGTACAAAAAATGTTGAATACTTTAGTTCTTCCACTTAAGTATTGTGCTTAAAGAGCCCTTCAACTTCTACTCAAGTCACTTTTTTGATAGAGCACTTGTACTTTTACTTAAGTCTGGGTCTCTAGTACTTTATACATCTCTGCTTACTTTTAACAAAAAGTCTACTAAAAATGTAAATGTGAAACGAAAAACAATAGTAAAGATACATTAGTACATAGTGAACACCTGTCAAAATACATGTAAAATGCATGAAAAAAATCCAGATATGCCTTCTGCCTGACAGGGATTGAGAACATTGACAGTGTAATGTATAGTTAATGAGAGAAGCGCAGTTGAGCTATTGATAGTCACAGTCACCTGGATGTGAGAATGCGTACTGCTTCCAGGCTGAACAGCAGGTACTGAAACCTGTGATGTGCTTAAATTGATGGCTGCAGTGTAAGTGGGTCATAGAGTCTGACTTTAACTTCATAACCACAAATCTACAGAGTTTTATGAGAAACACTTCACTCTGGGTCCACATCTTTAGCTTAGTTAACAACAATATATAAAATAAACTAATAAATAAACTAATAAATAAACAAACAAATTAATTAATTAATCTATCTTTACATATTATGTAACTAAATATTCATTTAAATAAATAAATGACAATCTATTTAAATATGCATTATGAGTCAAATATTTGAAATTTTTATGTTTTTTAAAGAAGTCTCACAAGACCAACAAAAGTGAATTTATTTGTTTTCTATTTTATTATTTATTTAACATAATTTGTGATGATGAAGCTCAATTTTCAGCATCACACGATCCTTCAGAAATCCTTAATTTGCAATTTAATTATAAATTCTTCTTATTAACAACTTTTGTGTTGCTTACAGTTTTTCTCAGTGGCTTTGGTGCATTTCTCACAACACTATTTACATTTGCACAACAGTTAATGCATTTCTCAAAACAATTAGTGCAAACTGCAAAACCTAGTGGAAAACCTGCAAAGCATGTCACTTGCTCAAAATAGAGAGCTCATTCCTCAAAAGCAAGTATTGATGTCAGTGAAAGTGTCAGTTAGGCATGGGCCGGTATAAGATTTTGACGGTATGATAACCTTGGATAAAAATATCATGGTTTCACGGTTTCACGGTATTGTGATCACTGCTCTAAAATATATTCTTTTTAAATGTCTGTGTAAAAAACCGCTTTGAACACAATATATTTAATTTTGAGAAACATTTATAATATTTTGGAGCAGTAAACGTGCCAGGCTAAATAATGAAAATGAATCATTGACGTCTGCTGTCTTTATTAGTTTCAAAAACACAGATTTATTTACAATTTAAAATGGCATCTTTGGATATCTTTTCTGCTGGAGATGCTGTTGTTAAAAAAAATGTAAATAAAAAATCTGTGTGTATGAAAAGTATGAAAACCTTGAATTTTCCAAACCGCGGTATACCTTGAAAACGGTTATCGTCCCATGCCTAGTGTCAGTGTCATCAAGATGAAAAGTCCTGACACCATTGTTTATGAACATGATAGTCAAATGGCTTTGTCATGTTTTCATTATGACAGTTTATTCTGTAAATGTTTTCCAATGTAAAAAAGTCAGATTTTGGTGACACTTCCTGAAAATGCTCAAGACAGCACTTTAAACTATTTGCACAGCAATTTGAAAACTACAGTAAAGTTAGACATCACTGCATTTAGTGAGGTATCTGAGTACAAGACACTGAATATGCATGTTTCACATTTTTACTGCATTTGCTCTTTGCAATTCTAATTTATTTACAGGATTGTGCAAAAGAATAAATACAGCCTTATTTACAACAAACACAAACTTCCTTTGAGTAGAGCTGTGCACAACTGTAAACAATACTGCAGTGCATATTGGAACTGAACCTACAACATAGACAGGTCTGTAAATCAATCATGAAATTGTTCAATTTAGAAGACATTTTCAGGAAAAAATAAAAGATTAAAACTTTGTAAATAAAATTAGCTTGACAGATTTTGACAACTAGTTCAACATTTTTGTATTAGTTTTATATGGAATGACTATTCAGCATTCACAAGCTTAGGTAATTTTGACTAGGTAATTTTGACTGACATTATCATTTTGGCAAATGATAATGTTATAAACAGCAGAGAGTTGTATGAAAGCAATTGATGCATGTCTAAAAGCATTTGCAATTTGTTGGAAGCAATGAGAAACTGCTGCTATGATGTGCACAAATGACTAATTGTTTTGAGATATGCATTAACTGTTGTGCAAATGTAAATAGTGTTGTGAGAAATGCACCAAAGCGACTGAGAAAAACTGTAATATACTTGTGAAAACCCTGACATACTACCAACGTCCAAAATTTACAGCAGGGTTAGAAAGGTCTTTCGGGGAAAAAAGGAATAAAGAAATGATTACCTTTATTCAAAAAAGAAGAACTAAACATTTATTCAATCATTTTGCTTTGCCTTAGTCTCTTATTTATTAGAGGTCGCCAAATTTTCCAGCATACAGCTGAAATCAGAATTATTAGCCCCCCTTTGATTTTTTTTAATCTTTTTTTAAATATTTCCCAAATGATGTGTAACAGAGCAAGGACATTTTCACAGTATCTCTGATAATATTTTTTCTTCTGAAGAAAGTCTTATTTGTTTTATTTCAGCTAGAATAAAAGCAGTTTTTAATTTTTTAATTACCATTTTATGGTCAAAATTATTAGTCCCTTTAAGCTATTTTTTTTCAATAGTATACAGAACAAACCATCGTTATACAATAACTTGCCTAATTACCCTAACCTGCCTAGTTAACCTAATTAACCTAGTTAACCCTTTAAATGTCACTTTAAGCTGTATAGAAGTGTCTTGAAAAGTATCTAATAAAATATTATTTACTGTCATCATGACAAAGATAAAATAAATCAGTTATTAGAAATGAGTTATTAAAACTATTATGTTTAGAAATGTGTTGAAAAAATCTTCACTCCGTTAAACAGAAATTGGGGGAAAAAATAAACAGGGGGCTAATAATTCTGGCTTCAACTGTATGTTTTACACAGCAGATGCCCTTCCAGCCACATTCCAGTACTAAGAAACACCCATACACACTCATTCACTCATGCAAGTTCATTCTGGTTCATGTAAAAACTGCGCATAACTTACCACCCAGCACATACTGTAAATTGTCAAATCACTAAACATCCCTATGCACAGACAGAAACAAAAGTTCAAAGTGAAATGCAAAGCACCATCATACATGAGTAATGAGAAGCTCCGATGCTAGTTTTATAATCAAATTAATTATTGTGAAAAGACTGGCTAAAAACAGCATGCACTAATGAATCACTTTGCATATATTAAGCACTCGAGCAATTAAAACAATTCAGCGGCTCGCATTAAACTGCCTGACTGATCCGCAAATAGAACCGCCGCATAAATAAATGTCTGTTTATCTTGCAATAGCCAGCAGCGGCCTTAGTTTGCATGCAACACGTATCGCAGGACCCAGATTATTCGCAAATAAATCACAACACAGACTGAAAATAATATTTAAAAGTTTCTCAAAGGTGCTGCATATGTTCATTTTTGACTCTTCTAACAAACGTAACCCTTAGCTGAACAGCTTACACTGGAACACTCTCTCAACAACATGCAATGTGACAAGATTCCAGAGAGAAGTAATTTGGCTGCCTGCACCAGATACAACACAACTGAAATAAATAAAGACCAGAAGCATTCAGAAATGCAGATTTGTCGGCTGCACATCCATGATGCGAATCTCCTGTTCCAACAAATCCCAAAGGTGCTCTTTTGGATTGAATTCTGGTGACTGTGGAGGCCATTTGAGTACAGCGAACTCATTGTCATGTTCAAGAAACCAGTCTGAGATGATTCACGCTTTATGACATGGCGCGTTATCCTGCTGAAAGTAGCCATCAGAAGATGGGTACACTGTGGTCATAAAGGGATGGACATGGTCAGCACAACACTCAGGTAGGCTGTGGCATTGACACGATGCTCAATTGGTAGTAATGGGCCCAAAGTGTGCCATGAAAATATCCCCCACACCATTACACCACCACCACCAGCCTGAACCATTGATACAAGGCAGAATGGATCCATGCTTTCATGTTGTTGATGCCAAATTGAGACCCTAAAATCTGGATGTCGCAGCAGAAATCGAGATCAGGCAATGTTTTTCCAATTTTGTCCAATTTTGGTGAGCCTGTGTAAATTGTAACCTCAGTTTCCTGTTCTTAGCTGACAGGAGTGACACCCGGTGTGGTCTTCAGCTGCTGTAGCCCATCTGCCTCAAGGTTTGACGTGTTGTGCGTTCAGAGATGAGAGCATGCCTCGGTTGTAACGAGTGGTTATTTGAGTTACTGTTGCCTTTCTATCAGCTCAAAGCAGTCTGGCCATTCTCCTCTGATTTCAACAAGGCATTTGTGCCCACAGAACTGCCGCTCACTGGATATTTTCTCTTTTTTGGACCATTCTCTATAAACCCTAGAGATGGTTGTGCATGAAAATCCCAGTAGATCAGCAGTTTCTGAAATGCTTAGACCAGCCCGTCTGGCACCAACAACCATGCCATGTTCAAAGTCACTTAAATCACATTTCTTCCCCATTCTGTTGCTCGGTTTGAACTGCAGCAGATCGTCTTGACCATGTCTACATGCCTAAATGCGCTGAGTTGCTGCCATGTGATTGGCTGATTAGAAATTTGCGTTAACGAGCAGTTGGACAGGTGTACCATATAAAGTGGCCGGTGAGTGTATAATTTGGAATATTTGTTGGAGTCACAGTTCTAACTTTCAATTTCAAACTATTTGTCTGCCAACTATTTAATTTTCAAGATCTGAGGTAAACTATCTGCTGATGCTTTCAGTATCTCAATAAATGTCACATAAACAGGTATTTAAACGTACATTGATATAATTTAACACCAGAATGAAGCCTATAATCAGTATCTGAGGCCACCATTGTCGTAGTAGTTTATGCTGCTGTTCAGCCACAATGTCTCAGAGAAAGATTTCAGGTGTTGCTGTCACGGATGGTTAGCACAAAAACTAATTTCAACACGGAAAATATTATTTTTATAGCATGCCATTGCGTTAGGACATAGTGTAGGCTCAATAGTCAGGCATGCTCGCTCCTGTTGGTGTCGTCAATCTGGCAACCTCCATTTGAGTGATGTCGTCGGAGGAGGGGCCAAGCAAAAAAATCTCCAGTGTTTTGAAGGAAATAATAATAATAATAATAATAATAATAATAACAACAATAATAATAATAATAATAATAATAATAAGTTCCACTATAAATTAATAAATTGTGCTTCACACAGGTGAGTGGGCTTGACAAAACTACCTGTAGAAACACTCTTCACTCTTCTCTCCCTATATAAAAAATACACTCCCCCTTACTCTAGCATCTAATTGTAAGTCGCTTTGGACAAAAGCATCTGCCAAATAACTAAATGTAATTTAAATATAAATGTTTTGAATTTGTTTCCTAGTACTGGGTTGCAGCTGGAAGGGTATCCGCTGCGTAAAACATATGCTGGAACAGTTGGCGGTTGATTCCGCTGTGGCGACCCCTGATAAATAAATGACTAAGCCGAAGGAAAATGGATGAATGAATGTTTTGAATGTGGACTGCAATGCCTAGTTCAACCACTAGGTGCCAATCCTACATGCTCCACCTATAAAGTAATTGAAATAAGAAGTGATTGCAAGGCACTTCAACTCTTATGTAAAAGTGAATGGTCTATTATTGTTCTGTCAGGTGGTCAATTCACTAAAATCTCTTTTAAAATTTCTACTCATTTGTTTACTTTTTTTATCATTATATCTCTTTCCAAACCACTGGAAGGGTGAATGACAAGAGGAGCAGGACACGGGCACTTCTGATAATTGCCCGTTCAGAAAGCCTTCACGCAGCTCACGCAGGACGAGCCAATTCCAGAAATAATTTGAGAGCCCAGACAAGGCCAATAATGAACCTCACAATTTTAAAATGCAGAACAAAAGCGCATGACGAATACTGAATCAAGCTGTAATGGAATGTCATGAAGCGCGGTGTTACGCCACCACTGAAGCTGTCACTTCAACAAAATCCTTTTCACAGCCGTGTTGTGAGTTTTGCTGATTTTCTGCCCAAATATTTGACGGATTATGACTCCTGATGACTTTTAAACCTCATTTTCAAAGTGAATGAACAGGGAATGTGCAATGGTAATGAATTAAAGGGAGAAAAACTAGACGCAGCTTGAGACTTTTGCTTTGGGCTGTTATTTTGGATGTTATGAAAGTGCCTTTAAAGAGATAGTTCAACAAAAACCATTGACCATTAACCATTGACCTCCATAGTTTTTGTTTTTCCAACTGTGGAAATCAATAGTTTCAGGTTTTCAGCTGTCTTTAACATATATTATTTTTATTTCACAGAATGAAGAAACTCATAAAGGTTTGGACAGGGGTGCACTTAGTGATTTTGGGGGCCCTAAGTAATTGCAGGTATGGGGCCCTAGCATTTTTGACAAATAATCTGCATGTTAAAAAGTAATTACATTTTATATGTTTTAATATTTAAAGGAACCTTTATCTTTCTAATGTAAAATTAATAAATGCACAAACAAAAAAAAAAAAAATTCTATTCATAGCGCTTGACTTTTTTCCACATTTTTTTTATGTTACAGCCTTATTCCAAAATGGATTAAATTAATTTATTTCCTCAAAATTCTACACACAATACCCCATAATGACATGATTTTTTGAAATTGTTGCACATTTATTAAAAATAAAAAAGCTGAAAAATCACATATAAGTATTCACAGCCTTTGCTCAATACTTTGTTGATGCATCTTTGGCAGCAATTACAGCCTCAAGTCTTTTTGAATATGATGCCACAAGCTTGGCACACCTGACTTTGGGAATTTTTGCCCATTCCTCTTTGCAGTACTTCTCAAGCTCTATCAGGTTGGATGAGAAGCGATGGTGTACAGCCATTTTCAGCTCTACAGAGATGTTCAATAGGATTTAGGTCTGGGCTCTGGCTGGGCCACTCAAGGACATTCACCAAGTTGTTGTGAAGCCACCTCATTGATATTTTGGTGGTGTGCTTTGGGTCACTGTCCTGCTGGAAAATCTTTCCCTCTATCCTGACTAGTCTTCCAGTTTCTGCTGCTGAAAAACATCCCCACAGCATGATGCTGCCACCACCATGCTTCACTGTTGGGATGGTTTTAGCCTGGTGATAAGCGGTGCCTGGTTTTCTCCAAACGTGACGCCTGGCATTCACTCCAAAGAGTTCAATTTTAGTCTCATCAGACCAGAGAATTTTGTTTCTTAGGGTCTGAAAGTTTTTCAGATGCCTTTTGGTAAATTCCAGGCGAGGAGTGACTTCTGTCTGGCCACTCTACCATACAGGCCTGATTGGTGGATTGCTGCACAGATGGTTGTCCTTCTGTAAGGTTCTCCTGTCTCCACAGAAGAACACTGGAGCTCAGACAGAGTAATCATCGGGTTATTGATCACCTCCCTGACTAAGGCCTTCTCTCCCGATCACTCAGCTTAGATGGCCGGCCAGCTCTAGGAAGAGTCCTGGTGGTTCCAAACATCTTCCACTTACGGATGATGGAGGCCACTGCGCTTATTGGAAGTTTCAGAGCAGCAGAAATTTTTCTGCAACCTTTCCCAGCCTTGGGCCTCAAGACAATCCTGTCTCAGAGGTCTACAGACAATTCCCTTGTCTTTATGCTTGGTTTGTGCTTTGACATGCTGTCAACCCTGAGACCTTATATAGACAGGTGTATGCCTTTTCAAATCATGTCCAATCAACTGAATTTACCACAGGTGAACTCCAATTAAGCTGCTCAAACATCTCGAGAATGATCCGTAAAAACAGAATGTACCTGAGCTCAATTTTTATTTTTAATAAATTTGCAACAATTTCAAAAACTCTTTTTTCACATTGTCATTATGGGATATTGTGTGTAGAATGTTGAGGAAATAAATGAATTTAATCCATGTTGGAATAAGGCTGTAACATAAAAAAATGTGGAAAAAGTGAAGCGCTATGAATACTTTCTGGATGCACTGTATGTATATAGTTTGTGAACTTGTTTTTTTAATTAGCCATTTTATGATTAGATTTTAATAGTAATAACAATTAAAAAACATTTAAACAACTTTAATACACAATCCGTCAAACTAATCTTTTTACTATTTTTCATATGAATTGAATAAATGCTGTTTGTGAATCGGTGGCCGTTTCACTGGGAAATGCTATGTGAACAGGCCCTCTCTCTTAACAAGCTCACAGCGCTCATCATCTGACAGCTGCGTTTCGTTGTTTGTCGTATTTTTACTTTTTTTTTCCCCCAAATGTTCTCAAAATTCTCACTCTTGCACACTCTACCTATCGCTGGCAGACTGGTGTCACTAAAATTTCTGTGATTGTGAACAACAGCAAGAAAAGAATAAACCAGGGGTGTCCAAACTCGGTCCTGGAGGGCCGGTGTCCTGCAGATTTTAGCTCTAACTTGCCTCAACACACCTGCAAGGATGTTTCTAGAAAGCCAAGTATAAGCTTGATTAGCTAGCCCGGGTGTGTCTGATTGTGGTTGGAACTAAATTTTGCAGGACACCGGCCCTCCAGGACCGAGTTTGGACGTCCCTGGAATAAACATCCCATTTAAAATATTACATTTAAAACAGGACAGCTGTGTGGCACTGTGCCACCTTTGAGTGCTCTGAGGCGGGGGAGAGACTGACGGCATCACCCGCAACTTGTTGCGAAAAGTAACGTTAGGAACAGTACAGTACGGACACATGAGTCTCTAAAAATTTCCAGTAACACCTAAAAACATTTGCTTGTCGCTTTTTTGAAAAAATTGGCGCTAGGGAAGTCTGAAAAGTTGCAAAATTCACTCACTGAAAAATTCAGTCATTAGCAATAAACAGCAGGGGAGTTCTCGAGATCTACCTGAGCTCAAACTCCCCTTTCGCCCTGCAAATGGGAGGAAGCCCCAGGCTTGAGGATCTTATGAGCTCAGATCTCTCTCCTGGGACAGCATGCCAAACACACTTTATAATCAATCATCAGCTAAGTGTGAACTCTTGAAATGGCTGCAAAGCTGTATTTTGAAAACTTTGCACTGCTAGAGTTAGAAATTTTTAAAACCTTTAAAACAAATATTCAGATGTGCTCAATGTTAATATGAACTAAAACGTTCAGAAATACAAGAAATCTTATGTTAACATTTGTGTTAACAATTTAGTTAATCAGTTAACAAAGTACAATTGAGCAATGCATTTTATGTTTATGACTGAAAGTACATCTTAAACAGTTAGCTGGAATGGAAAGAACTCATTTTTAATTGCATTTCTTCAAAGTTGGTATCATTATATTATAAAGATGGTAATAAATGTTAAACCAACAATATATCTGTATTGGCAGAAATCAGCTTAGATTGGATTGGATTGGAATGTCTTTATTGTCCCCGAAGGGTAATTAGGTTTACAGCAATAGCCGACAGTTAACAGCAACAGGTCACACTCGACAACATAGAAGTAACAGTAAACAATAAAATTAATCATAGTCAAAAAACAACAACATACAACTCAAAGCTTATTAAGTAACCAAACTGCAGTTGGAACAAATGAATGAAAATATCTGTTGGACCTTGCCCGTCTAGAATAAGTACACCTTCTTTGAATAAAGTGGGTGGTTCTCATCTGCTAAAATGGACATAGCCCTCTTTATGACTCTCACCTCATACACGTGCCCAATACTATTAAGATTTGTGCCCAAAATCTTTTGAGATAGATGAACAATTTTGAAAGTCTGTTTTTACTTGTCACCCTCAAATTGCCATACCAGCATATTACTGCAAAAGTTAAAAGAGACTCAATAAAATTAAATCCTTTAAATATCCTCAAGTAAAACAATCGTTGATTCGTCTTTTCACAAAAAAAAAATTGTGTAGGCCTCAAAGTTCAGTTTATCATCCAGGATGGTGCCCAGGTATTTATTTATTTATTTATTTATTTATTTATACTCACTCACTCACTCACAGGCTTCTAACATTTTTCGAAACATCTCTTTTAGTGTAAGAAAAAAGAAACTCATAAAGGTGTCACTCACTCACTCACTCACTCACTCACTCTCTCAACAACAGTACCGTTTATAGTAGTAATAGCATTAGAAATAAAGTTACGGCAAAAATCAATAAGCATCTCTTTAGTTTTTGAGATATTAAGTTGTAAATATGGGTCTTTGCACCAGGCAACAAGCTTGAATAATCTGTATTGGCTACAAAATTTTAGGAAATTTTATTATAGTATTAGTACAGTATTTCAGCATATAAACCTCATTGTGTTGCGAATACAAGGCTTAAAAGTGGAAGTTTTTATTTGCTGATTTACTTCCAACTGAATTTAAATATTGAGTAGAGGGTGTGTTTTTCTTTTTGCACATCATTCCTTATAGAAATCTAAAAGTAAGAGGAGTGTGGTTAAGAAAATTGTAAATGTAGCCACCAAAGTGACGTCAACAGGGAATGACCACCACTCCAAACACAGAAGCAAATAGTACTGTAAGTCTAATTGAAGACCAAATCTTTGACCAAAACAAACATTTTTTTTTCAGTGAATTAACGTGCACTGATTAAGGCCCAATTCCAATTTTACCCCTTAGCCCTTCCCCTTACCAAGTGTCACAATTCTTTTAAGCTTGAAGGTGTAGGGCTAAGGGGAAGGGGTAGACACCCCTTCAAACAGAGATTTTTCAGGACCACACTCGAAACCATGGGGTAAGAAAATTTCCCAGAATACACCAGCCACAGCTGTACCCGGAAGTAAGGAGATCCACAAATTAGTATTTTTTTTGTCATTATTACGAATTTTTACAACAAACAAGCACATGTTTTAATTTATTCATAACTTAGTTTGTGTTTTACCATCATGCTTTTTAAAAAAAAAAACCCGCTAAAATAAAAACTGCTAAATTTGGCTATCTATAATCCATAATAATAACTCCTTTATAGTAGGCATACAACAATCTGTCACTTAATGACACTCGAATACTCTGTCAGAAAAAGCCTAGTGGCTGGGAATGGCCTTTTTACAGTGTCTGGTACTGTATAACGTTAATGTTGTTTTCTTGTGTTTACATTGATGAATATGGCCACTGTGTAAATGTACAATAGAGTTACGATCTTATTGCTACATTATATCATTATGATAGCAGGATATCGTTGCCCTCTGTGATTTCCTGAAGATAAATCCCAAAAAATAATGCAGCTGGAATAACTACAGCAGTCGCGATCGTCTGATCTCATATGAAGCAAGAGCTCGTGATAACATATGATGACGTGTGCAGGTGCTGTAGTGGTGTCCCATTTCTTAGGGGTAAATTTTGAAGCCCTTCCCCTTCACACTCGGTTTCAAGGGCCAAGGGGAAGGGGTAGGGATACAAAAATAGAATTGGGATTGGGCCTAATTGTTCACCTAAAAAATACCAATGTGCACTAGCCAAATAAACAATGTAAATTTTGTACTTAAATTCTCTTTGCTGAAGAGAAGAAATCGTTTTGAAGGCAGAAATGATCAGTGCTTGAAAGATGTGCACTAAAAATGACCAAACAGTTGAAATATTCTTGTGTGCAGTATTTGTCTTTCTTTATAATGCACATTTATCTTGCTGAACCAACAGCAGAAAGTGAGGTGACGCTGGAAACCATCAATCTCAATGTCAATTCAGTGTTTAAAGAGCCATTTTAGCAGCATTTTTTCCTTTTCCTCGCACTGGCAACCCTCCCTCAGCACCATAAACATTCATCAGACGCAGTATAAAGCCAGAGAACAGCAATCCAACAGGCAATATAAAAACTTATTCATGCTTTGTATGAGCTGACATGGGAAGACAGGATCTAGCGCAGTAGAAAAATAACAACCAGATTCGTATTTCCCCCATGCGACATGGGGGAAAGCTGTTGGGTAATTTCACTTCTTCTTTTTTCTTAGGTCCAATTCCTCCGAAGCTCTGATCCATCTGTTTTTTTACTGTTTCTTTTGGATTTACTGGAAATCACCGGAGGTCTACCGCCGCTACAAATTGACATCTGCAGGAGCTTGAAGTCAATAATCTCCTTGCGTTTAGCCTGGAGGTATGTATTATTCTGAGCACTATGGGAAAGAGACCTTTCCAAACAGCTTTTTACAACAACCACAAATGAAAAACCACAGTAGACGAGTCACAAACCTCCTCCAGAAGATCTTCTATTTAACTTTCATGAATGTGTGCCCAAACGGCTGATTTTTAAGAGTAGCGTCCACTGGTTTGTTCGAGGTTTTCTGTTTGACACGTCTCACGGGAAGTCATAAAGTGGCTACGGTGCACAAACTAAAATGCACATTGATTCAGTGGTAGCTGGTGATGAATACTGTCCAGCGGTGCATGTCACCTGAGGTCTGCCCTTTCCCAAATTGATCCATTTGTCCCATTTAAACACAGCTGAACAAGCTTTTTTGGATAAAGGTTATGAAAAAGGCCTCTGGTGTTTGGGAAGGCAACATTCTAATACGTATGGCTACTCGAAGAGTGTATAATCATGATGACCTAATTATATATTTTCCTATAGCATCTAATACATAAGTGTGTTTGCATGCAATGTAATGTAGTGTGTTTGCAATGTACACTAACCGGCCACTTTATTAGGTACACCTGTCCAACTGCTCATTAACGCAAATTTCTAATTAGTCAATGACATGTGGCAGCAACTCAATGCATTTAGGCATGTAGACATGGTCAAGATGATCTGCTGCAGTTCAAACCGAGCATCAGAATGGGGAAGAAAGGTGATTTAAGTGACTTTGAACGTGGCATGGTTGTTGGTGCCAGACGGGCTGGTCTGAGTATTTCAGAAACTGATGATCTACTAGGCTTTTCATGCACAACTATCTCTAGGGTTTACAGAGAATGGTCCAAAAAAGAGAAAATATCAAGTGAGCGGCAGTTCTGTGGGCGCAAACGCCTTGATGATGCCAGCGGTCAGAGGAGAATGGCCAGACTGGTTTGAGCTGATAGAAAGGCAACAGTAACTCAAATAACCATTCGTTACAACCGAGGTATGCAGAAGAGCATGTCTGAATGTACAACACATCCAACCTTGAGACAGATGGGCTACAGCAGCAGAAGACCACACTGGGTGTCACTCCTGTCAGCGAAGCACAGGAAACTGAGGCTACAATTCGCACAGGCTCACCAAAATTGAACAATAGAAGATTGGAAAAACGTTGCCTAGTCTAATGAGTCTTGATTTCTGCTGCGACATTCAGATGCTAGGGTCAGAATTTGGCATCAACTACATGAAAGCATGGATCCATCCTACCTTGTATCAATGGTTTAGGCTAGTAGTGGTGGTATAATAGTGTGGGGGATATTTTCTTGGCAGACTTTGGGCCCATTACTACCAGTTGAGTATTGTGCCAATACTACCTAAGTATTGTTGCTGACCATGTCCATCCCTTTATGACCACAGTGTACCCATCTTCTGATGGCTACTTCCAGCAGGATAGTGCACCATGTCATAAAGCGTGAATCATCTCAGACTGGTTCTTGAACATGACAATGAGTTCACTGTACTCAAATGGCCTCCACAGTCGGCGGATCTCAATGCAATAGTGCACCTTTGGGATGTGATGGTACGGGAGATTCGCATCATGTATGTGCAGCCGACAAATCTGAAGCAACTGAGTGATGCTATAATGCCAATATGGACCAAAATCTATGAGGAATATTTTCAGTACCTTGTTAAACCTATGCCACCAATGATTAAGGCAGTTCTGAAGGCAAAAGGGGGTCCAACCCTGTACTAGTAAGGTGTATCTAATAAAGTGGCCGGTGAGTGTATGAGCTGAGGTGGATGCATGTTCCCTGTACATTATTGCTTTCTTTGCCTGTTTTTTTATCCAACAAGTGAAATAGCACGCATTAGAACAGTTCAAAAGTTTAAAGTCTCATATGTATGAAGTTTGAGAATATTTTTAGACACTTCTATACAGCTTAAAGTGATATTTAAAGGCTTAACTAGGTTTATTAGGTTAACTAGGCAGGTTAGGGTAATTAGGCAAGTTATTGTATAATGATGGTTTGTTCTGTAGACTATCAAAAAATATAGCTTGAAGGGGGCTAATAATTTTGACCTTAAAATGGTTTCTAAAAAATGTAAAACTGCTTTTATTCTAGCGAAATAAAACAAATAAGACTTTCTCTAAAAGAAAAAATATTTTCGGACATACTGTGAAAATTTCCTTGCTCTGTTAAACATCATTTGGGAAATATTTCAAAAAGAAAAAAAAAAATAGATATAGGATGAAAAATAAATACATTTTACTTTCTCAAAATGCTAAAAATGGGACAGTTCTCTGAAAAACTCATTTATTAAATAAGCTGGTCTAAAGTTGTAGGGGAGGGGGGTAGTTTAGTTTATTCAGGACAATGTGCATTTGTATAATATTATTTTTAGCAGTATTATCTATTATATGCATACTCATATTTGTTTTATAAGTTAAGATTTGTCCTCCTGTCTGGTTTTGGAGATGTCTGCATCCCCATATGGGGCATAAGAATAGGACATGTGTTTAGATATAACTCTTTTTGTATCACACTTTGTTATTATTGTTCATTTATTAGTTTTCTGGAAATTAGAACTGAATTTAGAAATGGTTTTGAAACAAATATTTGCGCTTAAAAAAACTAAATTAAATATGTAGGCTAATGGATGTCTTCAGGGGAGTGCGTACAACACAGTTTCTTTATCCACGAAAGTAGTAAAAGGAGTAAAGTAAAGAGTAAAAGTACTGATGTACTTGGCCGATTGGAGGAGGCTCATTCTTTATCCTCACGCTGCAGATAGTCTGTTTAACTGTTTTCTCGCTAATGAAGCGTTCAGTTTTTCCATTTACAAAGACCACCATGTAAATAGCAAATGTGCCATGACTCTTAAACTGACTCTTAAAGGGAATGGGAGACGAGACTCTGATTGGTTTAATGCACGTTATGCTCAAAACACACCCATAACTCATTAAAAGAATAAGCACAACCCTTAACGCCCTTAATGCTTTTGCGCCATGACTTTAGACTTTGTGCCTAGATTGTTAAAATAGAGCTCTATGTGTCTTATCACCAAAAGTAATACTTGTTTGAAAAACCATGTGAATTAGTACACTCTCCCAAGTGATGTTTAACAGATCAAGAAAGTATTTCCTAATTATTCCCTTATTTTTGTTCCTTATTACTTTTAGTTTGATTGCAATAAAATCAATTGAATTAATTGATTTATTTAAGGTCATTTTTGGGATAACTATCATTGTAAATGCAACAAATAAGATACATTTTTAAGATATATAGATGTTATAATAGAGGATAGTTTTTCAACACATTTATACCGTTCCTGCGAACTAAAGCTGCAGTTGTTTCTTTTTGGTCTTCAGAAGTGAGTGAGTCTATGTGAGTCACAGTTATAATAGGACTTTTATAGATTTGAATGAGAGTTGGAGGTGTATCCCACTGAGATTTAGCAGAAAATCTGCCAGAACAGAAGTTTTAGTTGCACACACTCACTTGTAAGGACCCAGAGCCCTGTTGCCGTATTCCAGCGCAGTTTCATAGTCATCCAGACTAATGCAGGCATCCATGGCCAAATCCAGCAGTCGGAGCATGTAGATGTTCCTGTCTGGGACGACATCTGAATATCTGTGCAGAAGGGCCTGGCTCTCCTTCAGCAGCTCATCCCAGTCTTTTGATTAAAAAGTTAAGGAACATGACTAAAATGAAGATGAAATTCATTATAGAACTACAGCAGCAAAGGCAAAGAAAGCTTGACTGGTTTAAATGGTTAGTTCACCCCATAATGAAAAAGATGTGTTATTCCAAACAGAATTTTGAACAGAAATTCCAAGCAAGCAGAAATTTGATCAGTTAGTACGTAAAATCAGCTTGCAAATCACACTAAACAATTCATTAGAGAACTGGACTGATCTGATTGCATGTGTTCTTGAGTCAACTCACTGATTCAAATGATCAATACAGATCAGGTTTCCATTCAGCAACTCACTGATTCAAGTGATCTGTTCTGAGCTATTGTCTAGTTAACAACTCATGATTCAAAAGATCTGTTCAGAGTGAGTCTCCAGTTCACAGCTCATTGATTCAAATGATTAATTCAGAGCGAGTCTCCAGTTAACAACTCGCTGATTCAGATGATCCAATCAGAATTCTCCGGTTGACAACTCACTGATTCAAATCATGAATTCAGAAAAAGCTTCTATTTGACAACTCCCTGGTTCAAAAAAAATCCGTTCAGAGTGTTCAATTAACAACTCATTGATTCAAATGATCTGTTCTGAGCGAGTCTCTAGTTCACAGCTTACTGGTTCAATTGATTTGTTTAGCACGAATCTCTAGTTCATAGCTTACTGATTCAAATGATTTGTTCAGCGCGAGTTTCCAGTTAACAACTCACTGATTCAAAAAATCCTTTCAGAGTGAGTGTCCCTTCAACAACTCACTGATTCAAATGATTCGTTCAGAGTGAGAGTCCAGTTAACAACTCGCTGATTTAAATGATCTGTTCTGAGCTAGTGTCTAGTTACAAACTCATGATTCAAATAATATGTTCAGAACAATCTACTGTTAACAACTCACTGATTCAAATCATGAATTCAGAACAAGTGTCCAGTTGACAACTTACTGATTCAAATGGTTTGTTCAGAGTGAGTCTCCAGTTAACAACTCACTGAATCATATGATTTGTTCAGAGCGAGACTTCAGTTAACAACTCACTGATTAAGATGACTCTTTCAGAGCGAGTCTCCAGTTAACAACTCACTGATTCATATGATTTGTTCAGAGCAAGACTTCAGTTAACAACTTACTGATTAAGATGATCCGATAAGAACGAGTCTCCAGTTGACTTTAGGTTACACCATCTCTTAATACCTGCAGCAAAGCCTAGATTTCCCAGTGCACAGAATAAAAATGCAATCTATGCTTGTTATTTCAACTGCAGACAGTCTGAATTTTCTTTAATACATCAGACAAGTGTCCAAAGGCTAAAGGAGAGCAATCTGGACAGAAGTGACAGCTTTACCCTCACACCTTTCACTTCAGTGTCTTAGAAATTTATATTACTATAGTATTGGGCATAATTTGCAGAGTCTAGAACATGTAGTTGTTTCCAGAGTAAAAGCGCTGCTGGCTGGTTCACTTCATCCTTCTAAAACCCTGAGATACGCTAGTGAATTGCCCAGCGAGTGTCAGAAACTGAAACATGTTTTGTTTTGGCTGTGAAGGATACGCTGCTCCGACTGAAGCTGCTCCAGGTGATGAATGGAGTCTTTTATGGATGTCCACACCGACTTCTCTCCAGACAGCATCTCACAATCCTGTTTGTGAGATATAATTCACAACAGATTACACTTTTAGTTATTAATATATTCACTGTAATGTAACAAATTTTAAAGTGCATTTAATTATTTCTCACATAGTAGGCTAATTAATAAATATAGTGTTTTTTGCAATAAAAATATTAGCTATTATTACTCCTGTGAAACTTTAATTCTTTATCAAATATTTCCCAAGTGCTGTTTAACAGAGATAGAGAATTCTTAAGCATGGGGGCCCTATCATACACCCAGCGCAATAAGGCGCAAGATGTGTTTGGCTTGATTTTTTGCTATTTTCAGAACAGTGCAACTGTAATTTTCCCATTTTGCGCCATGTTATTTAAATAGCAAATTCAGTTTATTAATGACAATTTGCATTTGTATAATGTTATTATTAGTAGTAGTATTATTTATTATATTTATATTTGTTTTAATAAAAAAAGTTTAGAGGGTGACGCAGTGGCGCAGTAGGTAGTGCTGTGACCTCACAGCATGAAGGTCACTGGTTCGAGCCTCGGCTGGGTCAGTTGGCGTTTCTGTGTGGAGTTTGCATGTTCTCCCTGCGTTCGTGTGGGTTTCCTGTGGGTGCTCCGGTTTCCCCCACAGTCCAAAGACATGCGGTACAGGTGAATTGGGTAGGCTAAATTGTCCGTAGTGTATGAGTGTGAATGAGTGTGTATGGATGTTTCCCAGAGATGGGTTGCAGCTGGAATGGCATCCGCTGCGTAAAACATGTGCTGGATAAGTTGGTGGTTCATTCCACTGTGGCGACCCCAGATTAATAAAGGGACTAAGCTGAAAAGAAAATGAATGAATAAATTTAAAAAAGTTTAGATTTGTCCACCTGTTTGGGGTCATTTTTAAAGGTTTTAAATCAAGCTTCTACTGCTCAACAAGGCTGCATTTATTTAATCAAAAATACAGTACAAATTGTAAAATTGTGAAATATTATTGCACTAAAAAATAACTGTTCAAAATTAGTTCATAATTTAAATTAATAAATTGAAACTACATACAATATGTAATAAATAAATATTTAATAAATAAGTATTTAATAATATATTTTTTTTACATTTAATAAATGCCGCCTTGAACATAAGAATTTTAATTAAATTATTAAATTAAATTATTAATTAAAAAATAAATAAATAAAAAAAACTTGACCTGTAGTGTATGCATCACCATATAGGGCACAAGTATAGGACATAACTCAGGATATAACTCAGTTTTTCTAACTAATAACTCACACTTCGTTATTATTGTTCGTTTATTCGTTTGCTGGAAATTAGAACTGAAGTATTTAAGGAAAACCTCAAACACACTGCTTCCTTGTGTGACAAAATGGGAAAATCAACAAGCCAGAATCAACAAAAAAGCCAGATAACAATTCGCAAAATTACACTGGAAAAAAGAATAATTTTTGGAGACATGTCCTGTGATCTGATGGAACTAAGATTGAACTGTTTGGCCATAATGACCAGTGTTACATTTGGAGGACAACTGTCAAGTATGGCAGCAGCATCATGTTGTGGGGCTGTTTTGTTGCAGGAGGGACTGGTCCACTTCACAGCATAGATGGCATCATTAAGAAAGAACATTATGTAAAAATACTGAAGCAACATCTCAAGACAGCCAGAAAATTAAAACTTGGCCACAAATGGGTCTTCCAAACAGACCATGACCGTAAGCATACTGCCAAATTAGTTAACATGTGCTTTAAGGACAACAGAGTGAATGTTTTGGAGTGGCCATCACAAAGCCCTGAGCTCAATCCTATAGAAAATTTGTGGACAGAGTTGAAAAAGCTTGTGCGAGCAAGACAGCCAACAAATCTGACTCAGTTACACTAATTCTGTCAGGAGGAATGCGCCAAAATTCCTGCAAACTATTGTGAGAAGCTTGTGAAAGGAGACCCAAAACATTTGAACAAAGTTATACAGTTTAAAAGCAAAGCTAAGAAAATTCCAAGGAAATGTATAAAAACTTTTGACTGTTAGAAATTAATAAAAAAATTCTCAAAAAACATTCTCTCATTATTCTGGCATTTAGCAAATGTAAATCATTTAGGTAATCCTAATGGACCTAAAATAGTAAACGTTTAGTATGATTTACCATCAGACATTTAAAAAAAAAATGGTTATGTTCCTTTCTTTAGAGTGTATGTAAACGTCTGGTTTCAACTGTATATATACACGTTGAAAATTTCCTTGCGCTGTTAAACTTCATATGGGCAATACATTGTATACTATAAACATTATTTATTCAATTTAATATTTATACAATATTCATTTATATATTCTTTTATTTACACTCATAATAGTATAGTTTTTGCATCACAACTTGCCAAAGTTCTGTGTCACATTTGTCCTACACAAATTCTGTCCTACACAGAAATGAACCAGTATTAGAACTAAGTAACCAAACGTAACCTGTGACCAATGACACTTTTAATACAGCTTTTACAGCATTAGTTGTGTGTGTGTGTGTGGTATAGCGATGCATAAATGGTGAAGGATGTTAAAGAAGGGGAGGGTCATCAAACATCAAAGACCTTCAAACCTACAACACAACAAAACATTCAGAGGAAAAGGAGAGAAGCTGTCAGGATTACAGAGCCGGCAAGAATTTCTGAAAGGGCAACTTCATTTCAGTAGAAGTGTGATGACGAGTCTGAGCCATAGGGGTCTGTCAGACACTCAAATCCCTGCAGAGAGACAAGTGTGTGTGTGTGTGGCCTCAGGGAATTCATGTATAAGTGCCTGTGAGACATCAAAGCCGTGTGATATATCAGAGGTGAACAGTCACGGTGCTGACAATACACTCTAATGTGACTGAACACGCACACGCAGACTTGTATACATGGTTTACGAGGACTGTTATGTATTTCATGTAAACCACTTATTATATGGCCTTACCCCACACCTACCCCCAAACCTTACAGGAAACCTGTGGCCAATTTTGAATGTCAAAAGACCCCGTTAAATATGATTTTTAAGCCAAGTCCTCGTAAACCACCTTAATAGAGTACAACTACACTCCAAAAAACATGTGTGCTGTTTGTTCAAACTACTTATTTAAAATGACCTGAAACAACACAATTCTTGAGTTTTTTGAGGGGGACAACGTAAATGTTTTATGTTCAATCCAGTCAAATGTGTAAAAAAATAATAAGCTAAATTAATTCCTTCATGGGGCGTCATGGTGGCGCAGTGGGTAGCACAATCACCTCACAGCAAGTAGGTCGCTGGTTCAAGCCCCGGCTGGGTCAGTTGGCATTTTCTGTGTGGATTTGCATGTTCTCCCGTGTAGGCGTGGGTTTCCTCTGGGTGCTCCAGTTTCCCCTACAGTCCAAAGACATGCGGTACAGGTGAATTGGGTAGGCTAAATTGGCCGTAGTGTATGTGTCCCAGTGTTGGGTTGTGGCTAGAAGGGCATCTGCTGCGTGAAACAGCGCATATGCTGGATACAACATATGCTGGATAAGTTGGCGGTTCATTCCGCTGTGGCAACCCATGATTAATAAAGGGACTAAGCCGAAAAGAACGAAAAATGAATGAATGTATAATTCCTTCATGTTGTCCCAATAAAAATCAATTGTGTGGAACCCAACATTTTTTACAGTGTAGTAAACCACTTAAACAAGTACAAACACACACACACACACACACACACACACACACACACACACACACACACACACACACACACACACACACACACACACACACACACACACACACACACACACACACACACACTTTGCTATTTTAAAGCTTTGTTTACACCTGTTATTTAGATCTGGTTTGGTTGATCGGATCACTAGCAGGTGACAGAAACATTACCGTTTACACCTCCTGTTTTAATCTCTTTTGCCCACTTTACTGATTACTATAGGCCTTTCTTCATCTTCTTCTCAAATACTGTGAAATAAGCTTGTGGAAATTATATAAATGTGAAAGGAGAAAAAAAAACAAAACACAGAGAGCAGCAGCTTTTATTGCTTCTCTCGTAGCTGCATGCCGTTGGTTTCATCAACACAATCTCACGGCAATTCCTAACTTTTTGATTTAGTGACTAATTCATACACTGTAAAACTCAACAGTCAACTTTATCAAATGAAATGAGTGTAGTTAACTCAAAATTTGCTGAAAGTTAATTCTACTCATTTGAAAAGAGTTTTGACTTTCAGTGTTGAAGGTAATGAGTTAATTAAATACCTCATTACTAGGCCCCCACGGAATCTGCGCGCGCAGAATTACGCAGATTTTCTGCAGATTTTCCACAGATTTTTAGCCCATCATTAATTCTGTTTATTTACTTTTAAGTTTTAAGTTAACTATTTACAGTTAATCTAATTGGATTTGCATTTTAAACATTAAATAAAATTTAAAAAGATATTATTTTTTATTCAACATATTAAGATTTTAGTTATGATACTCCCAAAATAATTCCGCAGAAATCCGCAGATTTTTATCAAAATTCTCCGCAGAAATAGCAAAAAACGTCCGCAGATTCCGTCTGGCTCTGCTCATTACTTCAACTTAAATGGAGTAAGTTCTCAGTACTCATAGATAATTTTTTTTAACTCAAATGGTTTGTAGGAATTGCTTTTCTCAAACGGTTTGAGTTTACTTAACTTAATGGGTTTTACAGTACTCAATTGGTTTGAGTTCTCTTCTTTATTTGGTTTTACTGTGCCCAAATTGCTTCATTTACTCAAATGGATTAAGTTGACAGTACTCATTAGGATTAGTTTTTGAACTTAAACGGTTTGTTGCAATCGGTTTCCTCAAATGGTTTGAGTTACCTTAACTTTTACAGTATATGAATTTGTGCTATCTCATTCATACAATTAGTAGGATTTGCTTATCCCCCTATGACGGTTGGGATTAGAGGCAGGGTTGGGATTTTTTAAATCGTACATTTTCGTACGACTGAACTCGTATGAATTTGTATACTGTAAAACCTAAAAAAGTAAAGGTAACTCAAACCATTTGAGGAAACCGATTGCTACAAACCATTTGAGTTAAAAAAAAAACTAATCTATATGAGTACTGTGAACTTACTCCATTTAAGCTGAAGTAATGAGGTATTTAATTAACTCATTACCTTCAACACTGAGTTCAAAACTCATTTCAAATGAGTAGAATTAACTTTAAGTCAGTTTTGATTTAACTACACTCATTTCATTTGATAAAGTTGACTAGTCGCATGTGCAATCTCATGTTAAAGTCACATGCAAAACATCCGTGAAACAAATGTGATTTTGGAACATCTTACTTTTTTCTTTTGCTTTTTTTAAACACAAAAATGTCCCAGTACTACATACATGTGTTTAATTTTTAACATATGATCACTTCTTGTGGTCATAACTAAGGCCATTTTCATAACTATTTCTGCTAATAAATGTGTGTTAATGTGACACGTTTCTGTCCGATATTACATGTTCCATGCATACTGCCACTATAAATAAACTTTATTTTTTGAAGGATTTGACATGTGGCCCTTCACTTGGTTTGCAAAACTTGATGTGGCCCTCGGGTCTAAAAAGTTTGCCCACCACTAGTGTAAACCATAGACCATGTAAACACAGCAGCAACGAAATGCTGTCCCAGATATCATGCAGTGTGAAAACATTTGTGACACAACTACTTTGAAAATCCTGGCATAAGTAAATTAACAATGCTCACAAACATACAAATTAAGCATAACTATTTGTTCTAAGTTACAATGGGTTTGTTCTTTTTTTAAAGTAAAGTCAACTTATTTCTTTCAAGGTATTGGGTTTTACTCACTGTTTTAAGTAAAGAAACAAATCGTTTTGTTCTGCTTGCAAGAATCAAGGCAAGAGAATGTAGAGGAATGCAAGTATGGTGCTAAAAATTAATAAAAAGAATAATAAAAAAAGAACAATAAAAAAAAAAACATCTTTATAAAGTCAAGTTTAATGAATGAGAAATGCCATCATGAATAATGAAGAAAAATTATAAATGAATAACATTTTTTATGGCAATCAAAAAGAAAGTATTTTATGAAGCCAATTACGGCTGCGTTGATATATTTGTATCGTAAGAAAGCAATTTTAATTTGCACTATTGATATATTAAATGAAGTCAGATATTTATAAGCTGTATAAAGTGCCCTGTTGTGTGTTTTTCTTCAAGTGCACTCAGTCCACACAAAACATACAAGCTTTATGAATGATTTATCAGGAAGAGTGCTGGCTGTCCGAGATGTGCGGATGTCACGAGAGGCCAAAAACCCACAGGCCGTTTGCCGATAAGAGCTGCTAACTTCCTCAACTAAACCACAATCCTCTGCTTCTACTGCAGAAATGACCAATAAAACTAATAACTACACATAAATCCATGTATAGTTGAAATCAAACATGCTACAACTCGTCAGTCACTCCAAACCTTGACGTCAGAATAAACAAACAGGCCTTTCACCTTATGCACATTATGTCAGAATCTATTTTACCCTGCAGTCAAGTCTTTTTACCCACACAATGTATTTGAAGCATGAAATTATACATTTAAGTGAGTCCAGGACATAAAAAGGCTTTTCCATTTGCTGGTCTTTTTCAATAAAAGAGCCATTTTCTTATTAAAGGGAACAGCCTAATTACAGGGAGAGAGCCAGGATTACACTTTGTTTATTACTGTATAAATTCAATAATCATGTTATTCATTAGGGTAGTGATTGGAGTTCAAAAACCCTGCAGTGAATAAAGCATGAGAGAAAGACTACATTAGCAAATGTATTTATTTAGCTACAAAAAGTCATACTACACATTAAAAACACTTTGCTAAAACCAAGGTATACAGAAAAAGGGCAAGATTTGCAATTTATTTAAAATACATAGTGTCAGATTTGCCATGTTTGTTTTGCTAAATTTTCAAAACAATCCAGATGAATGATTT